>CM060405.1:185821739-185889231 GCA_030545235.1 Helianthus tuberosus
CAACCGAAACGGTGATTCGTGTTGTTCCAACGAAACGCAACCCCGAGGTTTGGTCACATTTTGATTTGTGCGAGATGCCAAACGGTAAAAAAAAGCGCGTTGTCATTATTGTCAAGGTTTTTACGCCGAAACCGCAAACTCCACGTTGAAGCAACACATCGAAAAACCGTTTTGCAAGGCGTTGAAACAACAACAAGTTGGTGGTCAAGCTTCCATGGCAAGTGATGGCGCTAATATTTTCAACTACAATTTCAATATGGTTAGGGATGAAATGGCGAAGTTTGTAATCCAAGAAAGTTTGCCGTTCAACCACTTCGACAACCAACGCTATACAAAGATGGTTCAACGAACTCTCCAACCACGATACACCCATGTAAGTCGTGCTACTCTTAGGAGGGATTGTTTAAAATTGTGGAAAAAAGCTAAACTAGAATTAATTTCTTATTTTGAAAAATTAGAAATCGGTGTTAACTTGACTAGCGACGTTTGGTCCGCACCGCACGGTTCACCCGATTCGTATATTTGTGTCACCGCCCATTGGATTGAACCGGCGACGTGGCAAATGATGAAACGCACGATTTTGTTTAAATTATTCGATTACCCTCACACCGGTGAAGCTATATATAAAGTAATCGACAAATGTATTACAACATACAAATTGGAAAAAAAAAGTTTTTTCAATATCTTTTGATAAAGCTATTTTGCAAAAGGAAAGTTTAATAGAATTTCATACATATGGGACGTTGCTCATAGATGGAACTCGACTTGCATTATGTTTGAAAAAGCTATTTTGCAAAAGGAAAGTTTAATAGAATTTCATAACCTTTTGGCTAGTCGTGGAAAGTGTTCGCCTTACCACCCATCGGGTTGGGATGCTATTGAAACTGTTACACAAGTGCTTCAAGTTTTCAAAACATCAACAAAGACTTTGTCGGGGGTTTATTATCCAACAAGTTCATTGGTACTTCACAATTTGTTTAAAATGTGTTTGAAAGTAAACGAGTTGTCGGTTAGAGGTAGACCGTATTGTGACAAGGCGGATACAATGAAGGAAAAATTAAGAAAATATTTTAAAGAACTACCGGCGGTTTTCACTTGTGCCGCCGCTCTAAACCCTTGTTTTAATATTTTTGGAACCGGGTCTTTGATTGAAAAAAATGCACACCAATGGAATTTAAACACCACTCAAGAACCAAACTTTGGTGAGGTCGCAAAATCTCGTTTCAACGATCAACTTTCAAAATTGTTTGATGTTTATGTAACAAAATATGGTTCAACCTCGTCACACTTTCACGCGTCAATGAGAAACGCCGCTTTCGGTGAAGGTTCAAGTGAAATGGAAGATACCGATTTGTATGTTTATAACCAATTGTATGATGAGTCGAGTCAAATGCATCGTGGTAACACTAGTAGTAGTGAACTCGGTCGGTATGGTGGGTCAAACTTTCTACAAATGATGAGTTCACAAGAGTTTAAAAATTTTGATTTGTTGGCTTGGTGGAAAAGTATGGAAGTTCAATTTCCGATCTTAGCCACAATGGCCCGAGATTTACTAACGGTCCAAGCTTTCACGGTAGCTTCAGAAAGTGCTTTTTCTATTAGTGGTAGGGTGATTTCGATAAGGAGGACTCGACTAACACCTAAGGTGGTTGAGATGTTGATTTGCTTAAAAGATTACTTGGATGCGGCGGAGAGAGTTCAAGACAAACGTTCACTCGAGGAAGAATTAGATTACGAAGAAGAAGTTTACGAGGACGAGGTCGAAGCCGAATTGACAACCCCAATGACCGACGAAGAAGCCGAATTAGATGAATTCCTACGCAATAGTTCGGGTTTGGGTTCGGCCGAAGAAGATTAAACGACGCTTCTCAAGATATATTTTAGTATTGTAGTTCCACTAAAAATATATATATATATATTAGTGGACGTTCTTGCGGATTAATAGTTTAAGTTTACGCATTTCGTTTGTTATGTTTATCGTTCGTATTTCATTGTTATGTACAACCGTTTGTTCCAAGACTAATGATATTATTATGTGTTTAACTTTTTATGAGTTTATTGTTAATTTTTGTATAAAAAAAAACTGCATTTACACTTCAAAAAAGCCCAAATAGCTGAAAAAAATGAACAAAACAGCCCAAATAGCTGAAAAAAATGAAAAAAAAAACATTATGTGAAGTTTCTGCATTTCCGGTTATTTTTCCGGTTTTTTTCCGGTTTTTGTTAACCGGTTTCACTCCTTCGGTTATTAATTGACAAAACAACCGGTTACAACCGGTTACGATTTACCCCTCTTACAACCGGTTATTAACCGTAACCGGTTAATAAAAAACCGGTTTTTTTTTTGCTGAAAATAACCGGACCGGTTATTAACCGTAACCGGTTTTTCAAAAAAACCGATTTGTACACCTCTAGGTGGGGGGAATAAAGAAGGGGATTAGGGTGGTGGGTGATTAAAAAAGAGCCCATTTTACTAGAAATAAAAGTAAGTTACAAATTAGCCGATGTCACTTCGGGTTTTGTAATTATGTTGTATACAGTGAACCCAATGACTGAAGTTAAAACTTTTAAGTAATTTTTTTTTGTTTTTCTCCCTCTTTAGCATCCCAAAAACACAACACGACATAACCAAAGGAATATTTGTACTCATTGATTTAACCAAACAATCCACAATATCAATTTTAGAAAATACATATTTTGTTAGATATTATATCTATTATCGTCCTTGCACTCATATATATCAACTAGAAATTACTTTAAAAAAAAGAAAAAAAACTAAGATTATAGATATATAGATTGAGAGCTATCAATGTAGAAATTATTTTTTTAAGTTTACAAAAACAGTATAATCCACTCGAGTTGTTATACATTTGCTAAAATTCGTCCATGGCATAATAGCTTAGTGAAATCTTAGGGCTGGAATAAGGTTTAGAGACCATTTGGTCGTGTGTTCGATTCCCACAAGAGGATTTTCCCATATTTATTGATTTTACTCCTGAATTGGTGTATAAGCATTATAGCCTAGTGGATATGGATATGATCGGATGGTTTCGTTTTAATAATATATAGTCATTTTAATAGTGGTATTTTTCCAATGGTACTAATACGTACTATGGTGAAAAGCATCAAATTTTTTGAATTTGTTTCATTAGCATAAAAAGAATATAAGAACAATTGTACGGATGTATTGGTATATATAACATAATTATTATTATAATTAATAATGGAAAAAGTAGTTGAAAGTTTCTTCCCACATGGTAACATGATTATTAATCATGATTAAGGATATTCTATGGAGTAATTAAACCATGTGATCTTGCTATGTTTTGTTCTAACTAAAACTCAATCAAATTGTTCGGTTGTTGTTGATTAATTAGGCTGGAGGGTGTGGGGCGCCACCCCCGCCAACTCAACAACTATAGCGCCCGGGGCGCTATACGACCACACCGTCCGAATTAAAGAGGGGGGGGGGGGGGGGGCGCTATAGGAGGGGCTCCATCATGGTAAAGATTGAGAAGGGGCGCTATAGAGAGGCCCACTTGATTTAAACCAATGAAATCTTTTTTTTTTTAATTTTGTTTAACAGGGGGCTCCATCCACATCATGCAAATTAAAGGGGACTTCATGGCTGAGGTGAATCCTAGGTGGCGCTGACATTGCCTGATAAAGCCCCTAGGGAGCTCCAACCACACCCTCCCCTCTAGCATATGATCCATAGCTACTTGGATAGTTGGAACCCTTAGACTGGAAGGTATGGAGGAGGCAAGTCCTCCAAGGATGGGCCGCCACGTCACCGCCACGTAGGAGTGGCTTGGAGGGGATGGACCTAGGGGGTGGGGGATGAACTCCTTTGTGTATATATATGTATGTATGTATAGGTATATGTGAGAGAAGGGTGGAGAAGGGAGGACCGGCGCAATCGGCTGTGGGCTGCTGGTGAGGACGGAAAAGGATGGGGGGGGGGGGGGGGGCGGTGTGGGGGACCGGCGCCGGTCATAGCCGGCCCCCATACCTTCTAGTCTTATACCACAATTAAAGAAAAAAAAAATCCCATAAAACATCAAAACTAAAATCATCATTTAATTTAAACAAAATGCAAAAACCCTCTTCCTTAAATTTTTTTAATGTTTTCCGCCTCCTATTCTTCGGTATATTTGTCTACCTCTATCGTCTAATATAACCATGAACTCGTGAGGGATTAAGCTTATCACGTATTACACACGAGGGGTGTTTTCATCATTTTAGACAGCCGTTAACCTATCATATGTTTCTTACATTAACGGTGTATTTATCATCCATAAAATCTATCATATCAGCCTAAAAACTACAGAACTAATTCTATGAGTGAAGCACGTGTACTATTTGCATAACGTAGACATGTGATGAGAGATTAATGAATGTCTTAAACCGATAGAAGAAAGATCCCTCATATACAAGACACGTAACGCTAAATGTCAAAACTAAACTCATGAGTGAAGCACATGAACTATTTCTTAAAGCACACATGTGCCGAGATTAATGAATGTTTGAAAGCGATAAAAAAACGTCTCATATACGAGATACGTAACACGCTTAATAAACATACTTTTGACAAAAAAAAACGATATATAAGCTTGTAAGTTTAAATAGAAATGTATAAGTTTTCTAAATATAACATAGAAAGATTCTTGTAGATTAATGTTTGATCTATTATTAAATGTAGTGAATCAAAGGCATGAAGTGGTAGAAACAAAAACAAAAAGTGGATAAGGCTGAAAAGAGCAAATCATTCATTCGTACCCACATCAAGACACACACCTCAAACCAAAAGCTCTGCTTCTTCTGCCCTCTGCCTATCCACTTCCATTCACACACTTTCCGGGGTGATCGCATTCAATTCATTTCACCTCCTCATTTATACTATCTATTTCTTTTTTCTCCACCAATATATCTTTTCTATATTAAATGTAGTGACAATTTTGACCATTTTCTTTCACCTACTTCTCTTTACTTTTAAAGTAGTATATGAGTTTAACATGAAACTCACTTGTTTAGATTCAATATAAATAGGTATAGGTTCAATTTAAATAGGTATAGGTTAAACCTTAAACTCGCGGATGTGTACGACTAAATATGTTATGTTTGGATTGACCTAGCGGATTAACGCGTTATTTAAAAAAAATGTTTTTCTTCATTAGTTAAACTAGGAAAGATTTAATATCTTTCAGGTCATCTTGCTAACAACATGTTGGTGTATTTGAAAGGTAGAAACAAGGTTGTATTCACGGGCAACGTAGTTCCCACTCCAAGGCTTCTGGAAGATAGTAAATCTATCGGCTTTCTTTCAAGAACAGGTCAAAGCACACTGCCATAGAGTGGGAGAACTGGTGTTCTTTTTGTTTTTGATCCTTACTTGTTTTTATGTTTCTTTTGTTGTTTGCTTGGCTCTTAGCAGCTTGCTAGCGTTTTTAATAGAATGTCCCCATTCATAAAAAAAAAAAAAACTTGGTTGGAAACGTATGTATTGCACGAGTTTTAAAGGAAATATATGCAAATAAAAAAAAGTATATATAACGAAAATTTGAGATAAGATACGACTAAAATTGCATATAAGTAATTACTTTAAGTAATAAATCACAAGTTAAGGGTAACGTAAGAGAAAAAAAATGTAACACATTTCATAAGGTATAGTGTGATTGGAAATTTTTTAAATACAAGGTATGAATTGATTGGAAATTGAGTAAAATGCACGGATAGTCCCTGTGGTTTTGCAAAGTTTCACCTATAGTCCCCAGAGTTTGGAAATTACACTCCTAGTCCCTGTGGTTTATGACTTTGTTTCTCGGATAGTCCCTGGAGTGGATGGAGGTTAGTTTTTTCTGTTAAGTCCATCTGAAATTACTTATTTACCCCTTGTTTTTATTAAAATATAAAAAAATCACACACATATATATAAACAAATACACTCTGCCTCTCTCTATCTCTATCTCTTAGACAATCACCACAACCCACCTGCCGATGCTGACCACCAGCCACCACCGCACCCACCTTAGACAACCAACTCTCTCTGACTCTCTCTCTCACCTACCACCACCATATGCCGCCACCACCACCATCTTCACCAACACCACCGGATGCCGCCACCACCACTGCCACCACCGTCTTCACTTCCTCGCCAAACCAGATATGTCGATCTTCCACCACTAATCACACCATTCATCACCCCACCACATCATTCATCACCTTCGGTCAACCCTCTCATGCTTTCCGCCCAACACACCACTCCGGTGAGCACCAGCAAAACCTTTTTTTTTTTTGCTCTGTTTTGATTTCCCCCAAAACCCTGAATCAAGTGGGTAACGTGAGGTCGTCCGAAAATCAAGTCAAATCTGAAACCTGCAACATCCGTCGAATCTGAAACCTGCAACAACCTAAAAGTCGAATCCGAACCAAGTGAAGGTCACCGAGTGGTCCGATTTGTCCTGATTTTGCTCTGATTTTGGAGGTGTCAGATTCTTTTTAGCCCGATTTTGCTCCGATCCAGGTTTAATTTAGCCTGATTTTGTTTTCACATTCGCTGAGTATCAACATTGGTTAACGTGATTTAGGTGTTCATGATTTGTTCTTAATTTGGCGGTGCTGTTCAAATGGTGCATGTGTCGTTTTGGTTTGGTTTGGTTGTGAAAAGATTAAATCTTTGTGCGTGATTTGATGATATCCATGGCTCACCTGTAGGTTTGGGTTTTTTTAGGAGGTGGTAGTTGATTTTAGGGTGGTGGTTTCAGTGGTGGTGGCAAGTGGCGGTTTTAGGAGGTGGTGGCAAGTGGCGGTTTAAGGAGGTGGTGGGCGGTGGTGGTTTTAGGAGGTTTGAGGTGGTGGTTTAGGATGACGAAGAAGTGGTAGGTGGATCTCACCTTTTTTTTATATTTTAATAAAAACAAGGGGTAAATAAGTAATTTCAGATGGACTTAACAGAAAAAACTAACATCCATCCACTCCAGGGACTATCCGAGAAACAAAGTCATAAACCACAGGGACTAGGAGTGTAATTTCCAAACTCTGGGGACTATAGGTGAAACTTTGCAAAACCACAGGGACTATCCGTGCATTTTACTCTTGGAAATTTTACGTCGAATTTTAAAAGATAAAAGGGAAATCAATATGGCTTGTGTAGCTACACGCAATGGTGTATATATTAGAGTATTAACAAAATCGATAATCAAGTTGGTGTCGATCCTGAAAACCTGAGTCGTGTTCGTTTTCATATGTCTAACACGGTAATCAAGTAGGTGTTGGGTTCAACCCATCAACACAGTCAGTGGAGGATCCAACCTTGTTTTGTGGATTCACGTGAACTCACTCGGTTCGGAAAAATGAGTGAGATTCTACCAAAACGAACCCAATAAAAGAAGTTCCTGAATCCACCACTGAACATAGCCTATTTAACCTTCCTACGAGACCAGGAAATAAGAAAACATATCTTCATTCTTAAAATATAGACTTAACACCAAACTTAATCGTTCATTATCTCTCTTTGTTATATTCATTTTTAGGTGGTTAAATCCTCAATTCCTCACCAAAAACCCATAGCAATAAATCTCTCACACCTACCCACAAACTCATACGATTAATATTCTATTTCCTAGATACCGGGTCGGGTAAAGATTAATCCGGGTCATCACAGTATCATATTCAATATCGATGGGGGTAAAATCAAATCAAAGTTTTGCATGGGGAAAGTTCCCAAGACATTTGATTGATGTGTCACTGTGGATCATCTGTATAGTACAGTAATTTTTTCTGCTACTGAAATATATAATTTTGTACACGTACCACACCAAATAAACAAGAAAATAGAGAGTGAAAATGTAGAAAAAGAGAAACAACCACTGACAAAATTGAATTTGTACATTCATTAACCCTTTACTCGGATTAATTCTTCATCATAATCTTAATCTTCCAAGCACCAATTTTGTAACAACCAATATTATTAATCATCTAACAACTTAACCCTTCATATTTCACCTGAATTGGACGATTAAACCCGGTTTGTGACAATAAATTACCAACAACTGCAAGATCTCTACAAAACACCCCTTGAAATGCATTTTTCTTTTCAACTTGATTAACACATTTTGACGATTGTTTTTGTTCGTCATGTTTAATCGCTTGTTGTAACGCCGCAGCAGAAGCTTTCTTCCTATGTTTATCCGACGCTTCCTCCTCCATCAAATTCCGCGTGAGCATTGTGTACCCCTTTTGAATTAATCTATACAACAATAGGGATTGCATTCGGGCTCGCTCTTTAACCGAGTCTATATCTTGTTCATCCGAAAACTCACACCGGTCGATGAAATTAGTCGATTTATCCGGCTTGTGCCGCAATGTAAGCAACAAATATGATCTTTCCAATTCGGACCGTGAACACCCGCGTCTTAGTCCCATTAACGCGTAGTAATCCACGTTTCCGAATTCTCCAGAAGCTACGCGTTGTTTAAGTTCTTGAATCTTCGTAGCAATTGAACACAGGTTTCCTTGAATCTCGTGGTAACCGAAGCTCTGCCGTTTCCATACTGGACCGGGGAGTTTTCTGTCACGGAGAATTGAGTTGTACAACAGTTTAAGGTGTTCGAGATCATGAAGCGAATCAGTGAAACACTGAATCGATTTAAAAAGCGAAGCTCGGGTGGTTAAAGCTTCAATACACGACGGATCTAACGCTAATGTTCGATTACAATCCGCTATAGCTTCGGCTATTCTACCCGAGGATTGGTACGCTGTCGCGCGGTGCATGTAGCATTCCGCTAGGAAGCTTTGAGGCGCACCGCGCCTACCGTCAACGATTTTGGAGAAATGTCTAATGGATTCGGTGTATAAACCGGCTTCCATGGCGGCAATTGCGGCCGTTTTGCGACGAAGGAGGAGTTTTATGTGGCTGAGGAGGTTACAAATGCTTTCAGAGTCTGATGGACATGTTTGCTGGTTGTTGACGCCAGAGAAAGTGAAACTGTCGTCCGACCAGCAAATGCTTTCGCGGCGGAATGCCGCGGAAGCGAGGCGTTTTCCGGTTTGTAAAAGAGCCATCGCGTCCTCCATTAACCCTAGGTGGCAACATGCTTGACCTAGAATCAAGTACCTGAAACACATACACAAAATATCTGATTATTATTATTCCGGTACCGATAAAACTACAGTTTGTTGCCACTATTAGTCTGTTTGTAATCGTCTTTGTTTTAATGCATATATTTATGTGAACAAAAAAAAGATCAATATATATCAAAATATACCTCCATTGACCTTCTCTGTCACGATTTTTGTTTAGACCGGCCATGACTCGCTTCTTCAAATCGGAAACAGAGAAGCATTTGATGGATCGATCAGGAGAGTGACCACCGGTTGACAAAAGTTTCACTCGCTCTCTAGCGAGCGGTTGTGAGTTATCAGACAACGAAGAACTTGAGGAAGACGAAGACGATGAGGATGATGAGTAGTCGGATGATATCTTGACGCTGGGGATGTAATCCTGAAGCATATCTGCAACTTCTTTATACCTTCTTAGGTGAAGAAGAGACGAAGCTTTTAACTCCATAGCTGTTTCATACCTCGGTGAAAGAGCTAGTGCAGCATCAAGGAGGTTAATGGCGGATGAAATGTTGGTCTGTTGTTGTGATGCGACTAAGGATCTGGCGTCCTTTACGTACATGTCAACAATCTGAAGATGTGGAAAAAGAACACATATTAAGTTATCAACAATTGGATCAATAGAGATTATTATGAAATAGTGAAATGCAGAGTTTTAGAATTTGAATACCTTTTTGTTTGTGAGCCACCAGTGCTTCTTTTCAATGGCTCCATGAGAAGGAGATGAAACCATTGTGTATTGTTGTCGTTGATGGAAATGATGAAACTAAGAATCAGGCGTGCTTAAATTCCTCATTTTGCAGAGGAGATGAACATGTGTGTGAGAGAGGGAGAGAAAGTGTGGAGATGTGTGTATGTGTGTTGGAGAGGGAGAGAGAGGTGGTTTAAATGTGGAACAAGTGCCAGCTTTGACCTCAGACAAAGCTTTCATCCTTCTATTTCCTTGCTGGCATTTATTTAATTATATTTTTTAATGCTTGGACTTTTTTTTAAATGACAAATTTGGATTAATGACGAATTACTCGAGTATCATCGTGCAATCAGTGGAACTACCTTATCATATCCATCTTCATTAGGCATAATGCCTATACACCAATTCAGTAGGAAACCCTATAGATCGATGTAGTATCGTATACTGTAGTATAAGTCTTGATACTACACATATAGATCTATACAGGACCTATGCTACACTATACGATACGATACTACACTTATAGGCTTATACGAAGCCAATACGGAACCTATACTACACATATACGATACTATGCTATGTTATGCTATACTATTCGATACAAAACTATACACCTATAAGCCTATACAAGACTTATATAATTACAGTATACGATACGATACAACTACACCTATATGTCTATACGAGGCCTATACGGGACTTTATAACACTATATGATACAACACAATGTTTTTATTTATTTATAAAAAATACCAAGTTATTTTGTAAAACTTTGCAAAAAAAGATTAATATTGTATAAAAACGTTTGTAAAAAAACCTATATACGTCTCATATAGGCATGTACGGGGCAGGGGTCTTATACAAGACATTTACCATGGTCCTATACGCCCCGTATAGGCCTATATGCTTGTACGCGGCTAGGACAACTTCCAGGCTAGACCAGAACTGAAACCAAGCAATCACTGATTTTAAGGCACCCCTACACGCCCCGTATAGGCCTATATGCTTGTACGCGGCTAGGACAACTTCCAGGCTAGACCAGAACTGAAACCAATCAATCACTGATTTTAAGGCACCCCTACACGCCGCGTATAGGCTTATACGCAACCTATACACGACAGGAGGTGTCCAAATAGGCTTGTGGGGTGTGTAAATAGATTTACCCTTGTTTTATAGTATATTTTTAATGTTAATTTTACATCGCAGTTTTTAGATCGAGCCTTGAACCGACCAGTTACCAACGGTTTTTTATTCTTGTAAATCAAACCGTAAAACTTCTAAACTGAACCAAATCAAACTGTTTGATTCCAGTTAGATTTCACGGTTAGAGCTCGTTGCCCTTTATACAAGAGGTCCAAATAAAATGTGTAATTAAATATTTTTTTTGTATTTGCAGACTTCAACAACTTATCTAAGTCGGGGAATAAGAGCGATTTGGTTTTAAAACATCTTGGTATATAATATCTAATTAGTAATTAGTTTTTTTAAGTTGGTACATGAATATAAAAGAACACGTAGTAGGGGTTGGCTTAGTTTGTTGAAATTTGAGAATGTGAAAATGGGTTTTAGCCCATTCTTTTTTTACCTTAATTTAAGTTGAGTTAAAACAATTTTAACTATAGTTATGTCTAATAATATATAATTAGGTTATTTCCATCCGCGTGTTGCGGCGGGAAATCAATCTGTTTTGGGAAACAAAAATAACTAAAATAATTGAGAATCTAGTTATTGATAACGATTTATGTTTCATTTGGATGTTTTGAGTAAAATAAAATAAACTATTTATAAAGCCAGAACTGAATGCATACATATAACATATTCGAGTGATGACATTCATAATCCCATGTTATAAATTGATGATGATTCATATGTTGCTAGAAAAAATACGATAATAAGGCTTAGAATATTTTAGTTATTTAGTCTAAACAACATTAACCTGTAAACACATATTTGTATGTAGTTATTAATCTATGGAAAAGAAAAAAAAGCTCATGATCCATCACTTTTACTTTAAAAACTAAATCATTAGTTGAAATACCAAACAAATTCATGTTACAGTTTAACCCGGATTCAAATGTGGATATATTGGTTCTTCTAGTTGAGAGTTAACACAAATTTGAAAAGGACGACTATTTTTTGTCTTGATTTTTCTGAGTTTTAACTAAATAACAGGATCTCAAATCCTGGGAGCTCCACCACCACCTCTCACTATTCATAGCCCTTTGGCCACTCACACCCCAAAGAAATTATACTTACAAGGCTCTTCAGCATCGCCGTTTCTTCCGAACAAACAACCACCTAAAGGTTGCTTTTTGGTATATAGTATAACGTGTTGCAGCGAGTCGGTTTAAGCTTAGAGAAAAAACACGTAACAACGGTATATATTTACATGAGCGCCGAATGGTTTTAAAACGTTTAAAACAACCGGTAGGTTTTTAAAAATAGGGTTACAAAATTTATTGTTGAATCATAGATAAAACTCAAATGCCATTAAAAAGAAAAGTTAATTATATGAGAGTGAGTGGCATTTTTGTAATTAACAACAAAATGGTGACTATAGTAGAATAAAGATGTTATTTAATATATAGTATAACATATTTTAAAAACTAGTTTCTAGCCCCCCCCCCCCCAGCGTTGGGGGCTAGGGGGAGGGGGTCGTAAATCCGAGCTACAATTGTTGGGGGAGCAGGCGTAAAATCGTGTTATATAGCCAACCAACAACGACCAAAACGGGGAAAAAGGGTAAAACACGAATTTATAACACCAAATTACTCCCGTGACGTAAAAAGTATACGAACTCAAATGTATACTTACACCTATTAGAAAGTCGATGGGGATCAAAGTATGTATTAAGTTTTAAGAAAGCTTAAAACAAAAGTAACAACTTTAAGACTTAAGGGAAAGAAAAACAAACTTACATTAAAAGGAAAAAAAAAAGTTGAGGGACCATTTTTGACCACCAACCAAATTTTGGTGGCAAAACTACAAAACCAGAACACTCGACTGGCGCAAAGACATGTTGTGGTTTGATATTTTTAATAATTATTATAATAAATTCCTATGGCCCGGTTCGGTTTTATACGGTTGGTTTTCGGTATAAACCGTAAACCAAACCGTTCATTCCGATTTGAGAATATTAAAACTGACTCACCACAAGTTGAGTAGGAAAACCGACCGCGAAACCAAACCAGTGACCAATTTGAGTTGTTTCACGGTTTTAAACTGAACCGTGAACACCCTTATTACATATAGTTTTGAGAGAAATCACGATAGGTATGATTTTTAAAGATGCAACTAGTATGATGTCTTCACGTTATGCTTGTTGGTATTGGTTCAGTTGGTAATAGTATTATCACACGCTAAAGAAAAAATATACATAAAAATGAATAACGCTAACACCGATACCAGTTAATGTCGAAAGATTTCTTTTTTACTATATATCGATACCTAGAAAAAAAGTACCTCCAAGCGACATACTCGTTATTTTATATAAACAATTTGTTATAAAAGTTACAAGAGAACAACATAATACAACTAAAAGTAATTATAATAATAAAATAATAACATTGTGCTTCTATCACTTGTAAATTACTATTTACAACTAAATTTTAAGTAAAATCTATACCGATGCGTAAATTAATAAATAAGTATGTTGTTGTCACACCCCAACCGATAGCGGAATCATCGGAGTGAGACGAAAACGAGATTGTTCGAGATTTCATAACAACTAATTGTGACAAGTATTTAAAGTAACGCTTTTTCATTTCATGTCAAAGGGAAATACATCGTTTCAAAACAAAATTACAGCATTTAGATCGTAACAAATTAACAACAAAACATAAATTTAAACTAAGTGTGTTTCTAGTCCATCATACTAGATTTCGTTTCAACACATCAACATCAAGCTCCTACAATATATATTTAAGTAACATGTTAACACAAAAGCATTTGTGAGCGTACAAGTTTGGCATACTAGCATATGTATAAAAGAATTTAACGAGATCCACATGGCAAAAACGTATACTAAGGCATAACGTATGATGAACTAGCACGCATCACATACGTGTCAACCCAAAGATTCTACTAGCGTAATCTTTTCGTCGCAACGACAAGACTGTTTGTATGATTGTATTACTTAACATAGACCCATCAACGGGCGGTGCGCTACTCCTATAGCGCTATACATGTTAAGGTAGGCTTGTACGAAGTTAATGACAAAGTATAGTGCAAGAATGGCTTCTAGCATGCATGTACTCCTAAAGTATAAACATATAAAGCATGTATGTCAGATTCGTTTGTATGAATAAAGTACTTGCATAAGTGTATTTAAGTGAATTTTAATAAGGTAATAAATATTGCACCCAAAAGTGTGAAATGGAAAGAGGGTCATGTATACTCCTAGTTTGCGAAGTGATTCCACTTAGTGAGTTTGACGAGTCTTAAGTATTTGGAACACCGAAGTTACCCTAAGAGGGAAATGAAGGTATGTGAGTTGCGGTTTTTGTTTAACGAATTGGATTCGGAATTTAAAAGTTAACATATTATGAATGTAAATTAAAGTACCATGAGAATGGTCATGCAAGTAGGTACGATGAATTCCATCCATTTAACCTCGTTATATGATTCACCAAAGCACAAAATCATCAATTTGTTGATGATTTCGGTTGGTCATGAATATGAAAATAATAAAAACTTAAACCTACTAAATCTATAAACAACCAAGTGAGCTAGCTAGATGCGTGCATCCCAAACATGGAAAGTGTTTGGGGACGTGATGTAGCCTTGTCCCTTTTATGGAAATGGGTTGAGATTTAGTTGTATGAAGATACAAAATCAACAAGTGACGTAGTGGAACAAAGTTGGAGAGCCAAAGCTTCTATGGTTTATACATTCACCAAAACACAAGTCTTTCAACATTGAAGGGTGAAAGCTTGGATGGTTCCAACACTTTGTAGGTCATTTGGAACCTTTAAGGCATAATTTTGTGGAGGTTTTTTAGCCTCATTTCTTGTGTAAATCGACCAAACACAAACCCACAACTATGAGCTTTGTTGGGAGGAAAGTGGGTGTAAGATTCTACCAAGTTTCAAGCAATATATACAAGAAATAAAAAGATGAATCAAAAAAGAATTTTAATACTACTTTGGACCTCAAATATGGTGAGGTTCCATCTTAGTTTGCCATGACAAATTTGTGAAAACCTTCCTAGAGGTTATCCAAGTAGTTTGAAAGAAGATTTGAAGAAGAAAGGTGAGTGAAAACTCACTTAGAACTTTTGGAAGTATTCTGCCTTGCTTGAGATTTTTGAGAGAATTAGAGAGTTTGAGAATGGATTAAGTTTGTGGAAAGTGTTTAGGAGTGTATGGAAGCTCCTATTTATAATGGGGTTGATTAGGGTTAGTGATAAATGAGTTAGGAGGTGATTGGAGGTGAAAAGATGTGGAAAAATGGACCAACCTCGAGCAGAAAATAGCTGGCTGCGGATCGATCATCGTCGCGCCACGCGACGGGTGACTGGGTATCTCCCGCGTGGAGCACGGGAGTGAATTTTAAAAATGGTTTGTTGTGTTCACATTTGGCCCCTGTACTTTGTAATTATGTAATTTTATGTTCTTTTCTTGTATTTTAGCTTGTTTTTAGGTATTCAAATTGTATCAAAGTATTGTATGAGTGTGATGCATGCATGATTAATATTTCCAAGTATTTCGAGTCTCGATTTTGCGTATAACATGTCTTCAACGATTGTTTGCGTATAACACAAGTATGTAACACGTATATGTATAATACTTGTAACACGTATATGTATAAAAATGAATTTCCATTATGATCAAAGCCTCAGATTACAAGATTGGAAATGATATATGAATACGATACCATTACAAGTTTCTAAAAATAGAAATACGAATATAACTTTCTAAATAAGAAAAATACAGAAATGCAAAGCGTTACTCATAATTTTCTATAATTCCATATTTTTTAAAGTTATAAGATAGAAACGATATATATACACATACACAAGTTTGTGCATCGATCATGTTAGGACCGGTTTTCAACTCCGAAACGATTGCGTAACAACACGTTCGACGTGCGGAATCCGTGAACGTGCTTGACCGAACACAAGAACGTACAATTTAACGTGATTCTTATTGATCAATCTGACGATTACAAGCACCGAGAATCACGTACGAAGACTTTCTCTCTCTAGAAATTTCTCTCTCTAGAACTAGATCTCTCAAAGCTCCAAAATGCCAAAAGTCTCCAAAAGTTCTAAATGAGAACCCTAATGGTTCTATTTATAGGCCAAGGATATAAGGAGATTCTCCTTATTTACAATAATGCCACCTTGCCTTTCTAAACTAGATATTACAATAAAAGCCTAGAAATAAACTATTTCTGCTACGGTCTTGAGATGACGGAGGCGATAGACATACTGCACTAACAGACTCCCCCTTGGATATTGTCGCAGTCAATCTCAAACATTTAGTCAGACTCGTAGCTTCTGGTCTTTCTCTCTCTCACTGAGTCTTCTTGAAGCTTTAACACGTTTTCAGCAACGAAGACTCCCTCTTGCTTGAACAGAATCCCCGTGGATCTGTCTTCAGCTTCAGCTTCTTTCTTTCGATAGACTCTTCAGGCTCCCCCTTTCGTCAAGCTTCCGTGCTTTGGGATCGACACCTGGTTTTCCGGTTACAAGCTCCTCTGGGATAGTTACGTGGCTCCTTGAATGCACGCTCCCCCTTTCATTGAGCTCGTCTTCAGACTCCCCCTTAGACTCGGCTATCGGGATCGTAGTCTGGTACAACATCTGCAATTCTCAAACGTTTATAAGTAACAATGTTTTGATTGACCAATTGTCCAGGAATTGTAACCTGGCTCTATTTAAACTTTCTAAATCAAGATCCTGGCTCTAAAGATATAATAATATGAATATATCCAGGATTACTTGAATCTCTCCCCCTATCAACAATCCTTAAAGATTTGGCAGTTTCAGCGAACCGGATCGGAAACTGGCTCTTTTATAGATTTTAACAATATAAGCATCCAAATCCCTCACAGTTAATCATCCAAGTCCAATTTAATGACCTTGGAGATATCACAAACTGTTTTTGATTTTTTTTTATTTAACAAATTTCAAGTTTCAACTTAATGAACTTGTTTTATTTTCAGAAACACGATCAGCATACTTAGATTTTGAAACTCAGCTTCCCAGACATCGGTTGCCGAAAATAAAGCAGAAATCAAAATCTTTTTGAAATTTTCTGAAACATAAAACAATAAAGAAATATTTACAAACATATTTACACACAATATTTTTTGTTTGAGTATGCGTTAGAGGATCATATCAGTTTCTGACAAGTCACAAGTACCGTTGAGCTTAGTTACACAATAAGAATTAAACAATTCACTTAGATTGTCGATATACTGATCCACTTAAATTTTCACACAAATTTCAACTGATTCAGGATACGAATTAGGTGAATTAAGAACTTAAACTCATTCATGTGTCCCACCTCTTGAATATACTCCCGTATTCAGATCCCAATATTCAATCTTACAGGTGAGTATACCTAGATGATATCTGTAAGGGGAATAAATTATGAAACCATATGAGCTCAGGTCAGAACTTCCGTTCAGCAGAGAGCTCAGGTTTGTCTTTAGGTGTGTCCCCTTTAGAGGAACTTTTTTACAATAGCAATGACTATCAATTTTATTGTTTCATCATTTTTGCTGAGGGCGGAGCTATATTTCAAGCAATCAGAAAGTATTCTCCAAGGACTAGGCCATTGCTTCCGCAAAATCAGAAGTCCCGGGATAATACCCCAGATATCACTAAGTATAAAGACCTAGTATCTCAGAAAGAGGGACCTATCAAACGAGATTTCAGGGGTTACCTATATATCCAAGTAGTGTTCCCCACGAAATAAGCAAGTTTGAATTTATATTTATATCCCGAAAAAGTTTACTAAATGTATAAAAAACTACAGACATATCATCAGTGAGACTGTTTAACGCTATATAATCATTACATTTCTTTAGCATACTGTAACTGTCAACTGATGTACTATCATTTCCTCTTTGTACACAAAAACTCATTTTTGAATTTTATCATGTTTTTGGCTTTTTCAAATTTGGATAAATTACACTTTTCGTCCTTTATGTTTATATCAGATTGCAATGGATACCCTTTAACTTCGATAATTACAGTCACAATCCTTTATTTGTGAAACCTATTACACTGAACGTCCTTTGACCCTAACCAGGTTAAAAATTTTAGTTAAATATGACATGTGCAAAGCACATGGGGACAATTTTGTCATTTTACATCTTAAAAATATTATTATAATAAAAACCAACCCTCTATTATAACACCCACCACCACCACACGATCGATCCCTCATTTGGCCAACATCACTGCCATAACCTACCAGAACCCTCTCAACACCACCGCCACCACTTGTCATCATCTACCACCACCATCTTCATCTACTTTCTCTCACAAACCAACCGCTCCGACCACCACACCATTGTCACCGGCCACCGCCATCTCTCTCGGCGGCTCCACCAGCCGGCAAGTTATTTGCTCCGGCGAGCCAACCACTCCGGCTGCCAGCACTGCTCCTTCTTGTCGATCTCAGCATTGCGCCTTCTTGTCGATCTCCTCTGCATCGGATGATATTCTTTGTTCATACAAAGATTATGCAAATCAAGACAATAATAACGGTACTCACTCCGGTTCTGCAATTGGCAGTAATTCTGCTAAAGTATACAACTCTTTCTGTGTCTATTGTTGAAGAATTTATGATTTAATTTAACTTTTTAGGGTTTTTTTTTTTGCTGAGTTTATGATTTGGGTGTTTGTGAATATATTTAGGTTTTTTTTTTTCAGTTTGAGCTTCATTGAGCACTTGAACAGTTGTATGATGATAATTGTTGGTTTTTTAGGTGAATTATGTTGTTAATTAGGGTTTTGTTGGTTTATTACAGCAGGAATTTAATAAAAGCAGAATGGCTAGAAGGTCTTAGTTCCCCAGTCAATTTACTAATTTTTATTTGAGCATGTGGCAAATAGAATGGAAACCCGTCAATTCACTTAATTAGGGAAGCTTTTTTCAATGAATTTGATGACATAAATCATGTCCTTTACAATTCAGAACCTGGCTGGTAGTAGTTGCTGCTCAAAAGTTTGTTTCCAACATTACGACTGATGCTCTTCAGGTATCTAAAGTTGAAGCCCAAAGTTGAACCAGGCTTCCGTGGCGGCAGGATGAGGTGGTGGCGGCAGCAGGAAAGAGGTGGTGGTGGCAAGATGTGGTGGTTAGGATTTTAGGGTTAGGAAA
Organism: Helianthus tuberosus; assembly: GCA_030545235.1. Lineage (NCBI taxonomy): Eukaryota > Viridiplantae > Streptophyta > Magnoliopsida > Asterales > Asteraceae > Helianthus > Helianthus tuberosus. Next base: position 185,840,889 of record CM060405.1, read on the forward strand.
TTGGGGAAGATGAAGTGTAAAGGAAATTTTTTTGTTTTATTTATTAAACATTTAAATAAAAACATGAATTGACCATAATACCCTTAAGAGAATAAACTTAACTGAAAATTTTAATATGGTTAATGCTAAAGGACGTAAAGTGTAACGGGTTTTGTAAATAAATGATTGTGACTGTAATTATTGAAGTTAAAGGCTATCCGTTGCAATCCGGTATAAACATAAAGGACGAAAAGTGTAATTCACCCTTCAAATTTTCTAATGTTTTTGGATTTTCTGACAAATTCTTACTCCCCCTAAAATGCAAAACCATTTAAAGAAAATTTGACAACCAATACTGGTAGCTTTGTCTCGCCATCCATTTTCTGCATCTCATGCTCTGATTTGCAGAGAAAAAATATAACGTACCCCCATGATTTACAACCCATTGATTTTCGACAGTTTGAAAACCGTTTTTCAATCTTGTGAAAGTAATCATGTTTGTTCAGCCGTGAGGGTTTCGGCATATTCAATCAACATATTTTTGTAATTTTCTAATTTTGACAAAAATTAAAAACAAACATATTTTTGGTTTTTAAGTTTTTCAAATTTTTAGGGTTTTTGAAAATATTGTTTATTTATGTACAGAAAATGTTAAACTCCTTGTTCAACCAAACCAGGGTCCAGCAGCCTTCTCCTCCTGTGCCAGGCTGCTCATCAATTCTCTTCCTTGACACTCCAACTTCATGAGCACCTGCACATTCTCAAAAACTCAATTACTTGAACAATTTAGCCCAGGTCTGCTTGACCTTAGGCATTTCAACACAATAAGTTTCATTCAATGATTGAAAATCTTTGTCATCTCGTACAAAAACTTTTTCATCTTTAACTTTTTCTTCATTCACAGAAGTCACTTGTTTCTTAACCACCCAGTTCTGTCCTTTTGAAGCACTTCTTTTGTAAAATCGTGACTCTTTTTGAACATTTTGTTTTTGAACAACAACTTTTGGTTTCCAAAACTCTTGGGGTTTTGTCATATCAACAGATGTTTTCCAACTTTTTGTTGTTCTAACTCTGGGTGTGTGAGAATTCAGGGTTTGTCTTGAATCAGACCTGGTCTGTTTTGGTTTCCAAGTTTGATTCGAAGCAAACTTGTTTGTGTTGTACCTCCAAGTTTGTTTTGAATAAAATCTGGTAGACTTTTGTCTCACTTCCTCAGACTTCCGTTTTTCAACATCAACAGGCTTTGTGTTTGGACACTTGCGTGCAACATGTCCAATTTGATCACATTTAAAACACATTTTCTTTAAAACATCTTTAGCCTGTTGTTGTTTCTTTTTCTGAGCATAGAACTCTTCATTAGACTGTCGTCTAAATTGGAGTTCTTCCTCTTCTTTCAAACTTTTCCCATGAACGAAATTCATTTTTTGTTGAAAATTCGGTTTTTCATTTCGCTTCCAATTTTTATTCCTTTTATAACCCAATCCAGCCTTCATGTTCTTCTTTTTGTAACCAGGCTTGTTATAAAAAGTTTTCTTGTTTTTCCCAACAAATTTTGAAATTTCTGACTTTTCAATCTCAACCATCTTAAAAACTTTATCAATTTTCTCTGAAATCACATTCTGAATCAGGAACACAATATCTAAGAATAGTTTCTCCGATCCAATCATGGTATATACCAATCCTTTTGAATCATCATTCACAACTTTCTCAGATTTTATGTTTTTCAGATACTCATCATGAAAATTACCTTCATTTTCATCCTGTGATTCAGACTTACCTTTTGTAGACTCATCTTTCAGAACGCTATCAACAACCTTACTTACCACCTCTGAATCATCAGCTTCATCAGATTTGGTGTAAGTCACATCGATACTGTCAAGTAATTGGTCAACTATGTTCAGACCTTTTGCCACCTTTTCCTCATCATAAAAAGTATAATTGTTTCTCAATGGTGGTGGTACCTGATGAAATTCTGAACCAATACCCTTTTTGTTCTTGTCAGTATCTTTGTCATCGGGTGTGATGTTGAAAATGCGTTCGAGAATGTACGAAGAGTTATGATAACTTTGAAGTTTGGTAACAACCTTTTTTTTCAGCCAGAGCTTGTTTAAGATTTGCAATTTCATCAACACATTTGTTTAATTCAAGTTGCTTTTCTTTAAACTTTCTCTCATACATTTCTTTAGTTACCAAAGTTTCAGACAATCTTTGATCAAAACATTTAACTTGGCTCTTCAAAGTATCATAAGCTTCTTGTACTCTCTGACTCGACCACTTCAAATTTTCATACTCCTTTTGAAAATCTTGAAACTTATTATCTTTCTCCACACAGCCAACACATTTAGCTGTACACATTTCTTTCAAAATCTTATTTTCTTCTTCAAGACCATGACATTTCTGTGTTAGGTTTTCAACCTTTAGTTTCAAAATTTCTTCTTTTTCAATCATTTCTTTACATTTTATTTTGAAAACATTTTCAAGTTTGTTTGTTTCAATATCTTTTGTTTTTATTATTTCATCTTTTTCAATACAGGCTTTGCACATTTCTATGCAATTCCTGCACTTGTTTTCATTTTTATCAACAATTTTAACATTCGATAGATCAGAAGATTCATTTACCTCGGTCTCTTTCAGCACCGGTTCTTCTGTCTGATCTTCCTCTTTGTTCTCTTCTTCTTCTTTCTGTTCTTCTTCAATCTTCTGCTCTTCTTCAGCAGCAAACTTTGCAGTAATCTTCACTTCTTCTACCATCTTTTTCAACTCTTCTTCTTTTCTCTTCTTCATTTCTACCACCTTTGGTAGACTTGCTTCACAAACTTCTTTGATTTTGTTCACCAAATCTGGCAAATATTCTTTATCAGATAACCTTCTTGTGTTGAAAGTAGCCTGTCTTGGAAGCAAATTTGTTACAGCTTCAAAATCCACTTTTGATGGGTCAACAACTGGATTACCCCGTGGATCCATGTAACATTCCAATTCGTCATTCCATCTTTTGGCTCTCTGGACTTCTTTGAATGGTTCTCTGAATTTTTCAATTTCCCATCTGGCGTAATCTCTTCTCCACCATCTATCAGGATCAATCTCAGCTACAAATGCATATCCAACTGCATCTTCTTTAGGTAGAACTTGACTCCAGTCATAACCTTCATCGTCATGAATAACTGCAAGAGCTCTTGATTTTTCTTCAACTTGCTTCATTTTGGGAGGTTCAGACTTGTTCTGATGACAGATTGCTTTCTTGTAGTAATCTTCCTTGAACGGATTAGCAGTATCATCAGCATAAGCATTTCTGCACTCACGTTTAAAATGACCTTTCTGTTTGCATTTAAAGCATGTCACTTTGGATTTGTCAAAGCCTAACTTGGTAGAAGGTCCACCAATAGACTGCCTTCCGGTAATTTCCATAAAACGTTGTGCCCTCCTCACTGCACTGGCCATACACCACCTTATGTCGATCAATTCCATCTCTTCAGGATCTATCTGATCGTAGTCTTCCTTTGTTAGAATGGTGTTGCCTATCTTTCCAGCTACGAGGCTTTCGTATGATTCAAGCACAGACGCTAAGAATACCATCTGCTGTTTTGCTGACTCTTCACTGAAGTTTTGATCGTTCTTCAGATCTACTGCAATGTTGCATTGGAATACATTCTTTGATTCAGATTGGCTCAATGTTGTTGAAAAAAATCCACTGTGAAAACCACTATGAGGACTTTCATTGTTTACAAAATTTGAGCTTTCTGCAGAAAATGCTGTTCTTGGAGACCCAGCTTGTGGTAGATTTCCTCGGTAGTACAGCTCCACATTCTGCTGATGAGCTGGATTGTTGACTTTAGATCTCTTTATCTCCAACTCATGGCTTTCAAGTCTTTCAATCAGCAAATCCACTGTTAACTCTTCAGGCTTGATTGTGTTTTTCAACATTAAGGCAAAGTATTGCCACTCTTGCTCATTCGGCAACGAATCAAACAATTTATCAACCAACTCCTCTTGAGTGTATGTGATTTTGTGTCTTGCCAGCTCCATCTTCAGATGTCCAAATCTCTCAATCATTTTACAAAAGATTCATTTTTCATACAACCAAAAAGATCAAACTCTTTACGCAACAATTTCTTTTTGTTTTTCACAATCTCATTACTTCCTACACACTTTCTCTCTAACGCTTCCCATAAACTCTTTGACGTTTTCTCTTGCTCAAGTAGCGAAATGATATCTTCTCTCACTGATTGTTTTATCAATGTAATCATTTTGTATTCAGCTACAACATTTTTCACATCTATATCTGTAAACTCTTTTTCATCTAATAACTCTCCTCCTGCTTTTACTAGTTCTGTATATCCATTTTTCAATTTTAACCAACTTTCAGGAGTGAAAGCTTTTACCTAACCCTCAAACCGATTTTTCCACCAGTTATAATCTTGAATCATCATTAATTTCGGTGGTTTCTGTTGGCTTCCATACATATTGTCATATTTCAAATTATCTGAAATCTCTTTCGAATATTCTCTTGTTTCAGATCTTCTTTCGGATGATTCTGAAGTAAAGGCATTGTAAAACGTGTTGTAAAATTCTTCACTGCTGCTTGACATCTTCAAACAATTTCTTGAAATTCGCACTTTGTAAATCTTGAATCTCCAAAAATCTTTAATTTCTCCCAAACGGCTAGGAATTAAGATCTGAAAATTTATAGGCTTGTAGATCAGGTACTTTCGCACAACATATCCGAAAATCAGCAATTTTCGACCGTAGAAACCTGTTCAATTTGACGAAAATCAGTTAAAAACGTGAATAGATGAAAAAGTGAAGAAATTTTGACAAATCTGTATGAATTTGGATCTGAATCTGATGAATTCACGAGCGAAATTGTGTGTTTGATCCGTGCAATCGAGCTCCTGCTCTGATACCACTTGTTAGGACCGGTTTTCAACTCCGAAACGATTGCGTAACAACACGTTCGATGTGCAGAATCCGTGAACGTGCTTGACCGAACACAAGAACGTACAATTTAACGTGATTCTTATTGATCAATTTGACGATTACAAGCACCGAGAATCACGTACGAAGACTTTCTCTCTCTAGAAATTTCTCTCTCTAGAACTAGATCTCTCAAAGCTCCAAAATGCCAAAAGTCTCCAAAAGTTCTAAATGAGAACCCTAATGGTTCTATTTATAGGCCAAGGATATAAGGAGATTCTCCTGATTTACAATAATGCCACCTTACCTTTCTAAACTAGATATTACAATAAAAGCCTAGAAATAAACTATTTCTGCTACGGTCTTGAGATGACGGAGGCGATAGACATACTGCACTAACAGATCACCTGTATTTTAGTACCACAACTCGGTTTTGAATAAAATTCATATCGACGCAGGGATAAAAATTAAGCACGTCGCGATGTCTTACTCGATTTTTTTTTATAAAACATCATATATTCAAAATTATAAGAATACAAATCAAACATGTTAAAAATATATTATAATAATATATAAGTTTTTAAAATTATAGTAATATAATAATAAATAAAACAAAAAATAAAATGGGATTATTGTTTACTCGGAATCTGATCACGCAAAATAATATATAGATAATATTTTTGTATGGTTATATTCGTAGTGGAAGATTCTTATGGAAAGAAAATTTTGTAAGAACGAAAAGTATAAGTTTTAAACTAATAATAATACTTCTTTTAATATGTATATTTAATGTTATTGTAATGGCATACAGGTAAATTTATAATTTTACTTAATTTATTGTATGCTCTTAAATTAGCTACCTAATTAAATCTGTAACTCATTTACAAAGATACTTAATCCTTTTGGGATTAAATCGATTTAGTGCATCGATGTTAACTTTAAACCGTATGAAACACAAAATGTATGCTATCAAGTACGAAGATTTTGTTTTTGTCGTGATTTAAGAAAAAAACTACCGATTTTGAACAAGCTTTTGACAAGTTAACTATGTTTTCAAACTATTCATCCCGGATGTTAGGATTACTAAATTTTTCACGATTAGGGATTATACGTTTATTAATGGTTTGATTTCTTTCTTATTTCGATACTTCATAAAGAAGAAGAAAAGCGTTAATGTTTACCAAATATGTAAGATTGTATTCTTATCATAATTTTTATTAATGAACTACTAACTATGTTTTTACATGCCGTTCAAAAAAAAAAACTATGTTTTTACACGATGTTGGTATTTGAAAAATTCTTGGTGTTTATTAACCGTTTGATTGTTTAACATTCGGAAAAAAAAAAAAAAAAAAAAAAAAACCGTTTGGTTGTTTCTAGTTTTGGTACTTTTAGAAGAAAAATGTTAGCATTCATCGATCATGATTCTTGTTTATTTACTATTTCACATATAATGGTGGATCTTGGCTAGTTTAATAATATTGTGGTTTTCTTGAATACAACAATGTCGTAATTGAGGTGCTAAACCATGACCAACATTTTTGGTTTCCGTAAAATTATAACCATTTCAATCCCCTTTTCCATGTAATTATACTTGCATTAAAATTTGAAAACACCATTATCAAAATAAAACATATCTTAAGGATTCTCCAAGGCACGAATTATCAAAGTTTGAAAAGCACAATGTAGTAGAATGTTTTTAGAACATACGTATACGTATGTTCAATACGTAACCAATTTTAAGTAAAAGGCCGTAACAGCTTATATTATACGTGTAGGTAGCGTTTCATAGATATAATGAGACATGGGAAAAGAATGGGGTAAAAGGTTACATAACCGCCTTAATAATGTACCACGGTTAAAATATAATATACAAATGTTTATACGGTTCTCACTTTTTTCTATTTCAAATTGGTTACGTATGGAATCCCTCTAATCTTTTATTTCAAATATGGTTTTACCAATACCCGACTCTAGTTGATGATAGCATGGTGTGATGGAAAGTTGCTTGCTTACATGGCTACCGTGTAATTAGTTTATTATCAAGTATATTTTCCTCTAACAAGTTCGGTTCAATTGGTTAAACCGGTTAATAATGAACGACCGGTTTAACCTTTTTGGTCAGTTCTCCAATTATTGAAAAATACATTTAGTGTAAATAGTATAATATATGTTTTTGGTTTTGGGAAATTATTGGTTAACCTTTTACACATGTAGACAATTTCAATAGTGTTGATGATGTGTGTTGATGTGATATTTAAACGAACTTTTACGATATGAAAGATATCAACATGTGTTTAACTTAACTTAAAATAACCCTAATAAATAAAGTAGTTTTAAAATCATAATTAGTTGTCAATGTGTTGATTATTTCCTTCAAAGCTGGAAAATAATTAAAAGAATATCATACAAGGCTAAACTTGTCATTCATTCAATTCAATTCAATTCAAATATGATAAAAAGTAACACAATGAACAGTTGATTTATTATTAAATTAATATTACAATTAGATTATTAAATTAATATTAGAATTAGAATTAGATTAGAATTAGAGTAAATTACAAAGTACGTCCTTTATGTATGTCATTTATTACAAAGTATGTCATTTATCTTTAATAAGCTCAGAAAACATATTTAATGTTTGCAAACCCTTGCGTGTTATGTCCTTTAGCCCTAACTGAGTTAGTTTTTATAGTTAAATCTGACCAGGTGGATCCTACATGAGGGTATTTTAGACATTTTACCCTAATTAATATATTAAAATCTATTTAATGATTTATTAATTAATATATTTAATGATTTTTATAGTTAAATCTGTTTATTAATCTACATCAGTACTCTCTTTCTCTCTCTCTCCCTTAGCTCTCTCTCTCTAGTTCTTCTCACCACCACCACCCACCCTACCACTACCACACACCTTCCGCCACCACCACCTAACCACACCGCCACCTACCCAACACCGCCACCACCGCCTTACTCTCTCTCCTCTCTCTACACTTTCTCTTTCTAAAAAACCCACTTCAAAACACCCCAAAAACACATTGCTGACACAAATCTTGAACATTTAACTCCTCAAAGCCCATCGTGTCGCCGGCTGCATCACCTCCTTTGCTCCGGCCACTTTCTTCCTCGCCTCCGCTGTACGCCGCCGCCTCTCCGCCGGCCGCACCAACACTGAAAAACCGACAAAAGGTGTTTGATGATTTTTTTCAGAGAGATGGGCGATACGGATGCTATTTGGTTTAGGGTTTTAATTGTGGGCGATTTCAAGCGAAATCCCATATCATCGATTTCTAGCCGTTATTCTGCCCAAATCATTGCTTGTAATCTGATCTAAGTTGGTTTGCTCATCTTAGATCATGGTAAAGGTGAGAGTTTTTGGTTGATTTGACCCAGATCTGAGTTGATTTTGTCTGGTCGGCGTTGAACATGTTTAAAACGTAGATCTAGGGTTTGATTTTGACATAATATGAATGAAAATCATATATGCATAGTCGGAATAGGTTGTAGATCTGTCTTAGGGTTTTGATTGAACCAGATCTGTTGATTCCATTTGAACGACGATGAACAGGGTTTTTGAACTTAAATCTAGGTCGTTTGTGTGGACAAAAATGAAATTAAAATATACTCTCATGCTCGGAATTCATCATAGAACAAACCCAGTTGTTCGTTTTCATCATCTGATCATGTTGATTATTTATCAGTGAAGTGGTGGTGGTGGCAGATCGGTGGTGGTGGTGGCGGTGGCGGTGGCGGTGGCAGGTGGGTTGTGGTTGTGGGGGTATATATACACATATATAATTCTAAAATTGTTTTATTTATTGGTTTTATGATTATTTATTATAATATTTAGGATAAAATGACTAAAATACCCTTATGTGGGGTTGACTTAGTCAACTTTAACCATGAAAACTAATTGTGTTATGACTAAAGGACATAACTTGTAAGGGTTTACAAACATTGAGTATGTTTTCTGAGCTTATTAAAGATAAAGGACATACTTTGTAATATATGACATACATAAAGGACGAACTTTGTAATTTACTCTTAGAATTATTTAGAATTAGTAACATGATTAAGAGATGAGAAAATGGTATCGGGTATAGGTACCGGTCTCAAATTTACCAAACCGGTGTATTTTTGGTACCGGTTCCGCACAGGTATTCACCGGTTTTTACCCTCAAATACCGGTGCCGTACCAATACCGACCTGTACCGAACCATCCATACTAGGTATATTCGGTACCGGTACCCACTTTTGGGGATTTCGGTACCAGTATTTTCGGTACCGGTTGGTAACGAGCTCATCAAATCCTGTAGCAACGCAGCAATGCAAGTAATTGCACCGTTTATATTACTTTTCATACACACAGTAAGTAAACTGTATTTCGTTTGAATGAGGTTTTATATACACAACAACTTATAGCATGTAAAATTAACTTGGATATTTAGAATATTGATGAGCAAATCGTATCAAATCCTGTAAACGAACTGGTATCGTATCGGTACCAAATTTACTATACGAAATCATTTTCGGTACCAATTTGGTACCCACCTTTTGGCGTTTTCAAAATCGTTACTTTCGGTTCGACACCGGTCTAGCACCATACCTGTATTTATTGATTTTTACCTTCAAATACCATACCGTATTGTACCGAGCATTTTCGATGCCGGTACCTAATTTCGATGATTTTCTGGATCAGTACTTTCACTGCCGTTACCGGTATCGAGCTCATCCATATTTTAACGTGTTAGCACCGTAATAACTGAACTGAAAACAACCGAATTTCCAACGTGTAGGACATGTGAGTCCTATTATTATATATTAGGTTATTTAAAATCGTTTTTTTTATGACGGAGTGACTATCCTTACCATGTCATTTTATTTATGTTTTGATATTCGGTATCTGTTTGCCATTGCTGACACGCCTTTTGTAGTTATTGAGTCACGCCGCAACGCGCGGGCGGAAAATAACTAGTTCCATATAATATTAATAATAGATATATGGGGGCATAAGGGAGGAGGTGAAATGACCCTCTCACAGTGTGAAGCACATGAATCATGTCTGTATTCTCTGGTGGAGATTCAGAAATAAAGATAAGACGGCATAGATTGTTCTATTAATATTCATGGGTAATCAAAATGGATTTGATGATTAAAGCAAAGGTTATGGTAATTATAATAACCACAATGCAAATAAAGGGGTAAGAACGTAACACTAGAAGGTTTGGTATTTGTAAGCAAAGAAGATTAAAGATTTTATTACAAAAACATACTATGTTCATAGAAATAAAGGGGTAAGAACGTAACACTAGAAGGTTTGGTATTTGTAAGCAAAGAAGATTAAAGATTTTATTACAAAAACATACTATGTTCATAGTTGGAACGAAACCTAAACTTTTGGGATACAAGAAAACGAGACATTAAGAATAAAAAAAATAGTGTAATATCTATAATTTAGTTTTGTAAGCTTCTAGAGAAGGTTTTAACTCATTAAATATCGACCAAATCCCGTGATAACCTCTTTTAATTCGTTTCTACTTGTTACTTAAGTGCCACACATTAGATTGCCGGTAGTGGGGTTTCTACTTGTTACTTAAGTGTCACATATTAGATTGTCGGTAGCAGAGGTTGGAACCCCCCCGCCCGGCATGGCACACCGCCCGGAATGGCACACCGCCCTTGAAAGTATTTTTTTCAACCAATTAAAATACATCCCCATCAACTCACCTATATTTCCACAAACATGGTGCACCATTACACCCTTTTGTGGAGTGAGTGTGGATACCTCACCACAAATATTAAATAACCACAATCAATTATGTACAATACAAACTGCTAACACACACCCTACACCCGAGATGGATCAATGGCGGATTAGCCGCTCATTTGCATTTTGAATTCTTGAATCTTGCTAAAACTGGGAGTTGATTAGGGTTGAGAGTTATGAACTGATGACCTAAACTCTTCAATTTCGCCCCCAATCATTCCTTAGCCTCCCAGACGTGTTAATTGCAAAACCCTGGCATTATAAGATAATTAGGTGGGTTAATTTTGGAATTTTGCGACTTAATTTGTGAACCAGTGTTGACAACTCCAAAACAACGTATTCAACGCCGAGCACGGTTAGGGCAGCACTCGGCACCTCAAACCAGTCAATATTGCTCAAATTTGTCAACATGGAGCTCGCATACTTGTTTTTGAATGCTCGAGTGAAAACTTCAAAACATGTCTCGCATCATGGACTATTTCCACTCAAGAACACTTAATTATAGAGTTCTAACCACATCTACAACCAATATGCCCAAAACATGTTGGTGGAGTTGAGTAATTCATATTGCTAAGTATCTTATATATGGATAGAATAGAAAGTAATGGGATTCACCTAAGGTGTCACAAACACCCCTTCTTAGTACTCATCATCCTCGACGAACTTTGTCACATCATAAACAAAACTGAATATGAGTGGATGCAATGCAATTTGTAACATCTTACCTTTCAAACAAACCATTATTATCAGCATTGCACAAAAAGCGCTCATATATTTGGTTTTAGTTGTATGGGTGAAGGCTTTCCACGAGGCTACCCATCATGGATTGTACTCACTCAAGCACACTGAATTGCTAAAATGTGGAATTATCATCTCATCCACAAACAATTTGCTTGAAGCGCATTGGTGATATTTGAGGCGGAGTAATGCTTATGACCTAGTTGTAACACCCTTGTTATTATTTTACGTTTTTCGTATAATTTAAGTCCATAATCAAATAATTACGGTCACAATTACAATAAAAATACAGGTTTGTTAAAACTTTTCTAAGCTTAAAAGTAAAACAACATAGTGTGATTTAATTCGCCGTTTATAATAACGACGAAACAGCATTGCGGAAGCTTCGTTTAGTGTGTGTGTTCGGTTCTTGCTCGACGCTTGATCTTCATCTGGGTCTCTCAACATAAACCTATGGTCAATACCAGCTTAAGAGTTAGTATTGATAGTTTAATTTACGGTACTAGGCAAGATAATGATAATGGAAATAAATCCAAACATTAGTCTCTTGATTCCATAAACAAGGAGATGAAACTGGCCTCCACCGTAACTTACGGTGGGCACCGTAAGTTACGGTGGCCCCTGAATGAAAGTTCCCCCACCGTAAAGCAGGAATTATCTGGCGTAATGATTTCAGCCCCCCCCCCCCCCCACCGTAACTTACGGTGGGCACCGTTTTTGACACGAAAACTTTCGTATCTTTCAATCTGCTTATCCGTTTGACCCACCGTTTCTTCCTACGTGATTGTAATTTGATTCTCCACCTTATGAAGTTAAAATCCAACATCCGGCATAATAAAATTTCAGACTTTTAAGTCTTCGGCATATTACCCTTTTTACCAATTTTTGACCCGTTCGTGATATTATCAAACAAACATGTTTATTCGATCTTTAAACTCATGAAATTTATAATTTTAATATCCTCTATCATATTAATCTTAAATCACGGGTTTCTTACATAATAAAAACCCGTTTACACTCAAATGCTTATTTTGACCCGTTAGGGGTATTTGCGCATTTTTTTAAGACTTTGACTCATGAAGATCAACTCTCCGCTTACTTGCTTGTCCAAAGTAATCATTTAATCTAATGACTCGTTTCTAACAACCTTTTTAAAATTGTTTGCTCAATATGCCTATCGAGGGCATTTCTGTCAACTTAGCTCCGTCCTTTACCATAAAGGACTTCATTGCACTTTCAGCCAATCCAATCACTTAGCCTAAATTTTAAACACACATACCTGACTCTGATCAATATATTGACCCGTTTCGATACCTTGCCTTAGTAGCCGCTAAGAAGTAGCGATGTACGTATCCATTTGGTATTCATTCCTATAATCATATAACTCAACAAACCATTAGTCGTTATTGCCAAAGGGTGATAATTTCACCTTTTGACCCGTTTGGTCTTAAATGACCTTAAAACTCTATAAGATGATATTTATTACCATCTTATCCATATGACTAATTCCGGTTTACACTGAATAATCATTTTGATTATAAATCATCTATTATCTCTTTTGACCCATTATAACTTGCGCTATAATGTGTCTTTTCCAAATTAATGATTATTGTCAACAAGTGACCAAAATACCATTTTACCCCTTTTAACCGCATTGGTTTACCACACAAGGTAATCATTAAAAACCCGTTATCTTTTAGTCATTTCATGACTAACTAACCGTATTAGCTCCTTTTTAACCATTAAATATGATTTATGACCATTGCCGTTTGTTCCGGGCCGCACTTGTCGTGTCGGAACATCATAATTTAAACAAGACTTGTCATTCAAAATCTATAAAACCAATAGGTATTAAGTAATTAGAGTGTAAGCTTTACTTACCTTGCATTCCGAATACGCATTTCTTCTCGTGCTTGATTCGTTTGACCGCTTCTTTCCCAAGCCTCCACCTAGCTCGTTAGGCGTCAAACTATTGTCAATCATTTACAAGGCGGTTAAATTAGTCATAAAAAAATCATGACTATTCCACCTCACTTATTTTCTATGCCGAAGCTACTATTCGACTTCATGATTAGTTAACTTAGCTTATAAAAAATTAACTACTTTTTGATCACATGGTTTACACAATTAAGTCAAATCAACATTATGATTAGGACCCGCTTTAACCCATCTTTCACGTAATTAGTCAAACAAGGCAATTACTCGTTTCATTCGTAAATTCAACATATGAACATTCACTTAGGCATTTTAACAAACACCTTGTGGGCATATTCTATAGAATCAACAATCAATTTTCGTAACTAGTTATTTACCCAAGTTTTAACATCATTCACAAGTTCTTATGTCTAGCATGCATAACAACACCTAGACTTACTTCATGGAAATCGAATAACACCAAATTGATGATCATAAATCTAGTGTTCATCATCTTCCCACAAAACCCATTTAGCACTTACATAGATGACTATGAATTTCATATTTTATATCATCAATTCACCAAGTTTCTCAATCATAATTCGTTCCTAAGCATGGATTTAACATAGTATCATTCATACATTCAATATTCTAGCAATAATTTCTTTTTCAAGTTTTCACCAAGAATTCGAGATGAAATCGAATGAAGAAATTTGACATACCTTGTTGTCACAACCCGATTTCCACGTGTCACCGGTGGGGAGTATCGTGACGTAGTTGATATCATCATAGTCAAACAACACAATATATAAATGCACAACGGAAGCAAAAGATAAATATATTACAATCCGAGAATAAAGTAATATCCAGTATTACAACGGAAAGTAAAGGATCCACAGGCGGATCAAAATAAAAAGGAAAACTGTTCAACAGACTTTGACATCTAGAGCTTGCGAGACTTGAGTAATGATGCCTGGAGTAGCCAGCCTATTTCGTCTAGTACCTGCACTTAGCATTTTTGGAAAATACGTCAGTTTACACTGGTAAATACAACTCAACTGACTCATTTTGAAAAGAGTTTGTAAATTGATTTGAATGCACTTCGGCACAAAATATCTTTTATAACTTGGGACAATTATTAAAATAATCTTGTATACAGTTTTACTTATTTGTCGTCCATTAGGGACGGTTTGTAGGGCCGGACTAGATTAAGTGACACGCCACAGGTATAATGCCCACAGGCTATCATCCTTTAAGTGGATTACCAGTTCTGGTATAATGCCCACAAGGATGATACCTCTGAGTGGATTACCAGTTTTTACATAATGCATCTGTCAGGTGTACGCCTACACCCCGTGCTTAGGTCGTGGCCATTTCGTAAAATGATGCCAATGATATCCGGGACATGGTCATTTAACCCCCAAGGGCCATACACCAAATAATACAGAATAAAGAGAGTTATGTAAATACATTAATCACAATCCGATTTAAATGACTACATACCCGACCAAGCGGTACTTTTATAGTACCGTATCCCAAGCCCGTATAGGGAAAATAAGTTAAGAGTATTTACCTGAGCAAAATATAAATCCAATACAGTAAGTGTACGTAGCTTTTACTGGGCTTCTAATCTGGAACGAAGGTTTATAATAACCTATTAGAATCCTAACGGGTCTTTAGTTAAGCTTAAGCTTAGACCGGTTAGTTTCAAAGATACGGTTCGTACGCATGATTAAGCGAAGACCGGACAAAATGTGATTTAGACCCGAAAATTTTGAAGACTTGCTTAATATGGGTATTTCATACACATTCTGGATTTTGAGATAAAACGATATGGTTTGACCTGTTTCGGCTAATATATGCAAACTAGTCACATACACCGATCCGAACGCGACAAGTGCGTAACGAGTAACCAAAAGGTCCTAAACAGGTTTCCTAAGTTAATATGCCTTAAATATGTTGTGATATCATTAGGATACATTCCATTATGCCCAAAACGAGTTTAATCTCAAAATAAGCCCCGTTGGGGTATTTTTGTCATTTTAAAGATTATAAAAGAGATTTAATGAACTTATAAGGTTCGGGTCTGAATACATCAGTAAAATGACTTAATTTATCATGTTATATCAGTTGGTAATAAGTCTTATGTGACAAAATGGTTTTAGACCCAAACTATGCGTTTAATACGCGTAAAAAGTCATTTTAAGCGATTTCCGGGTTATACCAGAAATCTGAGTTTTCTGATCAGTTTATAAAGTTCAAAATACTTTATTTATTATATAAAATCAGTAGCAATTGGATTGGTATCAAAAGGGCTTGTAAAACTCATTTTATGACCTAAAAGGGCATAATCGGTATTTACCGAATTAGGGTGATAACCCTAGGTTTTGATCAGTTTAAAAATAATTAAAAATCTTTAAAAATCTCAAAATATTATATTATATCAATGGGTAAAAGGTTTGATGTCAAAAATTGGGTTTAGATAGGCTTTATGCTAATGACGCCGTTTAATTACTAAAAGGCGTTATAATTACGCTAATGAGCATAACTCCTAATCTAGACCTCCAACTGATGTGAAATCTTAGGGACATGTTTATAAATCAGTAACTAAGGTCTCTATTCTTTTACATTTCTAAAATTCACGTTTTAAGGTCAAAAGAGCATATTGGTCAACATTAGGCATTTAACGGAAACATCGGACAATCAATGATTCAAGTAGTATAAACGCAGAGGGTTATACTATCATGTAACTAGGTCCTAATAGAACTTTAAGGCATGCCTAAACCTATCTAAACCGGGTCAGAACCGAAGTCAAAGCAAAAGTCAAATTTTTGCGACTTTCGGGTCCGAATCGGTTCTAAACAGGAAATTGTCGAATCAAACAAGCTTAGACCAGTTCTTAAACTTATTACCAAGTTATATGAATGATAAAATAGGTTATACGCCTTCTACATAATTAATTACGCGTTAATTCAAAGATTAGCATCCTGTTGACTTTTTCTAAGCGACTTTGACTCGACAAATGACCTAGTTAGGACGGGAATCAGATGGTGCCCTTTTAAGGGTTTAATGCCCACATAATTACCCACTTGTAACAACCTTAAGTTTGACTAATCGCTGGACCATTAGCGATTAATTGATAAGTCAACCGTTAATTACGACGGTTTGACTTTAAGGCTATAAACTAAGCAAAACTTAACTAAGGAAGGTTAAGCAAACTTACAAGAGTCCTATGAACGACCAGAGATGATTTGGAATTGCACTTGAGCTCCAGAATGATCAGGAATGCAAATGGGAATGAATGATCAATGTTGCCAACATGTGGGACTTTATATAGTGATTCAAACCCACTAGATTGTTGACATGCAAGTCTACAACTGACCACAACTCATCCACAAGTGTCCCTAGTGTCTAGGAGTCCTTTAGGGGTCGTCCAATTATGAGGAAAATCATTTAAAGGTCGAGTATTGCGTTTAAACAGCAAACAGGAGGATCTGTTGGAGCTGGGCACTCCTTGCGCACCGTAAGGATTGTGCTTGCGGTGCGCAAGCCTGTGACCAGAAGCCAAAAGTTGTTGCATATTGTCCCTTGGCCTTTTGAAAGGTCAACTAAGCTTATTTCTTGCATTTTGACCCCTTCACCTTTACCTACAAGGGCTTCAAGACTTATACCTTCTTTGTTAAGTCCTTGGCCACTTTGTTATTACCCGAAAAGTCATAATTTTCAACATTGACGCTTTAACCCCTCGTATACGAATTTGATCATAACTTTCTCATATGATAACGAAACTTTATGAAATTTATATCGTGCATTCTAGTGAGCATAATTAACTGCTACAAAGCTTCGGGTTTGCTAAAAGGTCACTCAGAGGTATACTTTTAAACATGTTGACATATTTAACCCCTGTAGTTTGTAATCTCTCACTTTCTTTCATATTTAGCTTCGTATGATCCATGATTTACTCGTTTGAATGTATAAACATTATGTAGGGTTATCTTAAAAGATATTTATCCATTGTTGACATTTTGAACCCTTATATTCACATACTTTCCATGTTTGTCAACTTTAGTCCCTCTAGAGTATACTTTCACACGTTCAAGCTTATGACACGTGTCAATACATTATAGGACGTGAATTTTCAAGGTGTTACATCCTCACCCCCTTAAAATAAATCTCGACCTCGAGATTTGCTTAAAGTAAAGGAAGTACTTTTCTGTCGTATCATGGATTTAATTTCCATAGTATATTTGGGCCTCCAAGGGTATCCCAGTTGACCTATACAAGAGGTGCATACTTTCTTTTGGAGCGCCTTAACCTGACGATTCTCAATTGACATAGGTTGCTCATACTATCATAGATCTGCATATCATTATGTGATAGTGCTTTTCGACTTATTGGTGACACGTCGCTAAATCATTAGTGTGGGTCACATTGCGCGTTCCACCAAGCTCCTAAATTAGGTCTTATCGTAAGCTATTTAGTCTTGATACATTCGAATCCTTCGAATGACTTTATATATTCCAAGCTTAACTAACCTGAAAATTACTACTCGGCACACCCTTCTAGGGTGTTATCTTTTGTTGAACCTTATCTTTTAACCAGAACTTAGAAGGGTTGCTATTTTCATAAATCCTTGATTTCCTGCCGTATACTGGCAACTTACAATCGATTATGGATTTGTATGATCTTATTTGTTGTTTCCTAGGCAACTTTCAGATCTTGATAATTGGACTTACCAATTCTCTATCTAACAATAGATGTTTAACATTCCATCTATACAAGGTCTCCAAAGGAGTAGCCTTAATACTTACATATCAATTATTATAGAAAAGCTTATCTTAAGGTGGGATGGTTATCCCAACCATTGCTTAAAACTAATCTTAAGGAGTAGCTAATCCTTATAGCTAGTTGAATAACTCAACGATCCTGGGTAGTTGATGGCGATTCTTAATCGTTGTTAAAATAGGGTTGCGGTAATGAGTGCATAAGCAAAATGAGCTGTCTTTCTTATCTAACAATATCAAACTCTCGGAATATCGAGTTAGGCTATATGAACCCTCTATTTTAAAGCTTAGTTAATCAGGGTTTCGATTCTTCCAATGATGGTACTAGCCGTCTTGGAGATTTCATAATAATACAGCCTTAAATGGGATATAAATCTTAATTCTACCTGCCTTTCCGGGGTAAACAGGGTAATCTTAGGAGAAGATAATCACGATACAAGGAGGTTACAGAGATTTCCATATCTCAGGCTCCAGTTCACCCATCATTGCTTGTGTCAAATAAGTGACACCTTTATGTTACTAGCCCACGAATTCCTTAATCGGAAACATTTACTTGGACAATTCCATTCTGGATATCTCCTTTGAATACCATTAGTTGACTTTAGTACCATATGACCTCTCGGAATATCTTTGTGGTCCCATGCATTAAACCTCCATACTGATCAGGCATGGAAGCAATCTATGGAACTTATTAAGATACACCAATCCTCATATGGCGCTTTTATCATATCATCTGGGATTCGGAATCGATAAAGATTAAAGAGATATCAACTATATATGCTGACGCACTTCCTCTTAGAGAGAGGACATTTCGAGAACTCTACGAAGGTTTCTGACAGGAACAGAATAAATGGTTCTTATGATTTCGCCTGTAAGTTTTTACCCTTCACTTAATATCTATGGTTCTTAAGAGGGATTTTAAAAGTTTGCTATACTTACGATTTATGAAGGATTTATTGGTATCCGAATTAAAAACAGAATTCTTAGCATTTATATTTAAAGAACGAACCCAACGTTATTATTGATATGAACTACTCCTGACACTCTTTAGGAGAGTTTAAGCGCTATCATACTTAGGCTTTCTATCCTTAACCGCATTTCCTTTGGTAGATTTGGGGCACGTAGTCTTGATGTGGCCTTTCTCATAGCCTTTCTAACAGCTGCGTTAATTACCGTTTTGGAGATTAACTCTATTAACATTGAGGTTCACATTGGATGCAACATTAACATTTGTCGCATCCTCAGCATTGCGACTATTGTTTGTCTTATCTGAGTTTCCATGCTCGAATCTTTGGTATTAAATACTATATTCAACAAGTGTTTAGGCAATCCATACCCAGTGTCTCCTTGAATGGTCAAAGGCTCACCATAAGGAGTTTTGATAACAACATACTTCTTATTACACCCACAATATGGGCTTGGTCACACGACGACCAATCCATTCCTATGACTATATTGAGTCCTTATATTAATGAAAGCAAGGATAGCGGAAAGAGAATGGTTCTTAATGGATATAAACATCCATCTAATGTTGCTGAAGCAGTCTCTGAGGTACTATCGACCAATTTTACTTTATACTTAATGCTTAGAATTTTAACAGGCAGATTTAATGATTTACAAAATCTATTGTCTATGAAAGACTTATCTGAACCTGAATCAAATCGTATTCTAGTATAAGCGTTATTGATAAAGAAAGTACCCGTTGTGACGTTGTCATCCTGAATAGCCTCTTGAGCATCCATTAGAGAGCCTCCAGCTTTGGTCTTCTTAGCTTCCTCAAGCTTTTTAGCGTATTTATGGCAGTTGGTCTTAATGTGCCCTTTTTCATTGCAACCATAGCAGGTTGCGTCTCCCAATCTCTTGCAATCCAAGGTCTTATGCTCCTTGGACTTGCAGATTCCACAGGGTAGAGGCTGAGATTCATATCTGCATTTCCCGAGGTGGTATTTCCTACAGGTTTTGCATCTGGTCTTTTCACCGGTATGCTGTTTGTCCTTCAAATCCTTCCCAGACTTAGTTGCTCCTTCCTTGGCAGCCTTAGGGCAATTAGTACTGATGTGGCCCTTTTTGCTGCAGCTGAAACAGTTTGCATTCTTTATGTCCCTACATTCGTGGGATTGGTGGCCAGCTCTTTTACAGATGCCACATTGCTTTATCTTTTGGTTTGATCGACACTGTCCCCAGTGTCTTCTTTTGCAGGTTTTACATTCGGGTTTTGCCTCCTTTGGTTTGGACTGGTTATAGCTTGAACCGGTCTTACCCTTTTTGTAACCCCTAGTTGGGGTTTTATCGCACTTTCGCTTATGATCCTTCAACACACGGTCCACAGCGTTGTTTACGGCTGTATTTATCATAGCCTGAAACTCGGTGTTTGTTAAGTTCAGTCTTGCATCATCATTCTGATCAACTGGATGATTGTGAGCTTCAGAGGAGTAAGCCATGGTGAAGCTTTGAAGACTACAAACCAAGTAGTAATAATTTGTTTAATCATATAGCGAATTGTCGAATTTTGATGAATAAATAGCCATGGTGCAATTAAACCATATAGGCCAATAGATAGTATTTAATTTATTTGATTATGTTTCGCCTAAGTTTTTAAATAAACCATCTTTGGCGTTTAAACGGAATATAATCCTTCATATTTATTAGACAGGGGACATAAGTCACGACTGCCAATGTCATACTGACATCTCTTATATATATAGCACAAGGGCTTGTTCCAAAGGACTTTTTGATGGCTCAGAGGCCTTGTCACTAAGGAAATTTTAAAACATAATCAATGATTCCTTTGGATCGGAAAATTTCATAGTTCATTGTCTTGACAAGAAGTTATGAAATAAAACTATCTTTTTTTTTATGCATTCATCCTTGCCCGTAGGTATACATCTCGAATGGATGTTTTGATGCGTACATCATGTTCGACGTTTATTAGCCATGATTCCTATTGATCGCTTTATGCAAAAAGGGGTTTGGAAGTTCCTAATATAAAGATGACAAGCGAGATTTTATTGCATCACCTTTGTCAGGAGTGTTAACATGTTTGCAGATGTTAACAAGGATCTGAATCTCTTTTTAAACAGGTTTTACCATCTTAGCTAGGTCTTTAATGACGTTCAAGCTAGGTTATACCTTTTAAGATTCTCTTTTAATATTTATACTGGCAGGGAAGGAAGGGTATTTATTTTATTCAGGATTTTTATCATAAATCTTAATTTATAAGTTAGTAATAGCACAAAAGGCCTAGTCACGTGGACAAGTTTAATTTATAAGCCATGATTTAAGAGGATCGAGGCATTAAGGTTTGAATCAAAGTTCATTACCTTTTCTTGATATGGAGTTGTAGGCTACCACTGTCTTTAGTCTCAGAGGACATTAATTATAGCCTGTGGGCACTTCACCCTTAAGGGATGATTATTTCAAATAAGGGAATTTAGATTAACCCCCTTTTTTTAAAAGATGGCCTGTGTGACTTTAACGATTCACAGTTTGCCAAAAATGTTAACCTACTTACAGATGTTAACAGGAATTGGAATCTTTTGGATAGGTTTTACCGTCTTGGCCATGTCTGCAATGACATTTAGGCTAGGTTTTACCATCTTGGCCATGTCTGCATTGACATTTAGGCTAGGTTTTACCATCTTGGCCATGTCTGCATTGACATTTAGGCTAGGTTTTACCTTTAAGATTCTTTTAATATTTAACGCAGAACAATCCTAAATTGAGATGTAAACAAGGATCTGAATCTAATTGTGGAACTACCGTCTTGGCCTTGTCTTAATGTGACACATGGCTAGGTCTTGTCCTTTTTAGATTTTGCCATTTTATTATAATGGTAGATCTTATAATATAGGAATGATATTTTAAATATAATCGTTCCTTTAATTTTTAAACAAGTATATGGTTGCCCTAAACGGGACTTCTAATAAAATGACTTGCCCATGCAAAGGCTAATCAGAAAAATAACAAGGAAGTAACTAAAAGACAATGAAACGAATTTGGATTAGTCCTATGTTCTCGTCTAGACTCAAGAATGTGCAACTGTGTAACTGAGATTAAACACAAAAGGCTAGTGTTTAATTCACTCAGTGTTGGCTCTGATACCAACCTATCACAACCCGATTTCCATGTGTCACCGGTGGGCCCGGTGGGGAGTATCGTGACGTAGTTGATATCATCATAGTCAAACAACACAATATATAAATGCACAGCGGAAGCAAAAGATAAATATATTACAATCCGAGAATAAAGTAATATCCAGTATTACAACGGAAAGTAAAGGATCCACAGGCGGATCAAAATAAAAAGGAAAACTGTTCAACAGACTTTGACATCTAGAGCTTTCGAGACTTGAGTAATGATGCCTGGAGTAGCCAGCCTATTTCGTCTAGTACCTGCACTTAGCCTTTTTGGAAAATACGTCAGTTTACACTGGTAAATACAACTCAACTGACTCATTTTGAAAAGAGTTTGTAAATTGATTTGAATGCACTTCGGCACAAAATATCTTTTATAACTTGGGACAATTATTAAAATAATCTTGTATACAGTTTTACTTATTTGTCGTCCATTAGGGCCGGTTTGTATGGCCGGACTAGATTAAGTGACACGCCACAGGTATAATGCCCACAGGCTATCATCCTTTAAGTGGATTACCAGTTCCGGTATAATGCCCACAAGGATGATACCTCTGAGTGGATTACCAGTTTTTACATAATGCATCTGTCAGGTGTACGCCTACACCCCGTGCTTAGGTCATGGCCATTTCGTAAAATGATGCCAAGGATATCCGGGACATGGTCATTTAACCCCCAAGGGCCATACACCAAATAATACAGAATAAAGCGAGTTATGTAAATACATTAATCACAATCCGATTTAAATGACTACATACCCGACCAAGCGGTACTTTTATAGTACCGTATCCCAAGCCCGTATAGGGAAAATAAGTTAAGAGTATTTACCTGAGCAAAGTATAAATCCAATACAGTAAGTGTACGTAGCTTTTACTGGGCTCCTAATGTGGAACGAATGTTTATAATAACCTATTAGAATCCTAACGGGTCTTTAGTTAAGCTTAAGCTTAGACCGGTTAGTTTCAAAGATACGGTTCGTACGCATGATTAAGCGAAGACCGGACAGAATGTGATTTAGACCCGAAAAGTTTG
Organism: Helianthus tuberosus; assembly: GCA_030545235.1. NCBI lineage: Eukaryota > Viridiplantae > Streptophyta > Magnoliopsida > Asterales > Asteraceae > Helianthus > Helianthus tuberosus. Next base: position 185,864,150 of record CM060405.1, read on the forward strand.
AAGACTTGCTTAATATGGGTATTTCATACACATTCTGGATTTTGAGATAAAACGATATGGTTTGACCCGTTTCGGCTAATATATGCAAACTAGTCACATACACCGATCCGAACGCGACAAGTGCGTAACGAGTAACCAAAAGGTCCTAAACATGTTTCCTAAGTTAATATGCCTTAAATATATTGTGATATCATTAGGATACCTTTCATTATGCCCAAAACGAGTTTAATCTCAAAATAAGCCCCGTTGGGGTATTTTGGTCATTTTAAAGATTATAAAAGAGATTTAATGAACTTCTAAGGTTCAAGTCTGAATACATCAGTAAAATGACTTAATTTATCATGTTATATCAGTTTGTAATAAGTCTTATGTGACAAAATGGTTTTAGACCCAAACTATGCGTTTAATACGCGTAAAAAGTCATTTTAAGCGATTTCCGGGTTATACCGGAAATCTAAGTTTTCTTATCAGTTTATAAAGTTCAAAATACTTTATTTATTATATTAAATCAGTAGCAATTGGATTGGTATCAAAAGGGCGTGTAAAACTCATTTTATGGCCTAAAAGGGCATAATCGGTATATACCGAATTAGGGTGATAACCCTAGGTTTTGATCAGTTTAAAAATAATTAAAAATCTTTAAAAATCTAAAAATATTATATTATATCAGTGGGTAAAAGGTTTGGTGTCAAAAATTGGGTTTAGATAGGCTTTAGGCTAATGACGTCGTTTAATTACTAAAAAGCGTTATAATTACGCTAATGAGCATAACTCCTAATCTAGACCTCCAACTGATGTGAAATCTTAGGGACATGTTTATAAATCAGTAACTAAGGTCTCTATTCTTTTACATTTCTAAAATTCACGTTTTAAGGTCAAAAGGGCATATTGGTCAACATTAGGCATTTAACGGAAACATCGGACAATCAATGATTCAAGTAGTATAAACGCAGAGGGTTATACTATCATGTAACTAGGTCCTAATAGAACTTTAAGGCATGCCTAAACCTATCTAAACCGGGTCAGAACTGAAGTCAAAGCAAAAGTCAAAGTTTTGCGACTTTCGGCTCCGAATCGGTTCTAAACAGGAAATTGTCGAATCAAACAAGCTTATACCAGTTCTTAAACTTATTACCAAGTTATATGAATGATAAAATAGGTTACACGCCTTCTACATAATTAATTACGCGTTAATTCAAAGATTAGCATCCTGTTGACTTTTTCTAAGCGACTTTGACTCGACAAATGACCTAGTTAGGACGGGAATCAGAGGGTGCCCTTTTAAGGGTTTAATGCCCACATAATTACCCACTTGTAACAACCCTAAGTTTGACTAATCGCTGGACCATTAGCGATTAATTGATACGTCAACCGTTAATTACGACGGTTTGATTTTAAGGCTATAAACTAAGCAAAACTTAACTAAGGAAGGTTAAGCAAACTTACAAGAGTGCTATGAACGACCAGAGATGATTTGGAATTGCACTTGAGCTCCAGAATGATCAGGAATGCAAATGGGAATGAATGATCAATGTTGCCAACATGTGGGACTTTATATAGTGATTCAAACCCACTAGATTGTTGACATGCAAGTCTACAACTGACCACAACTCATCCACAAGTGTCCCTAGTGTCTAGGAGTCCTTTAGGGGTCGTCCAATTATGAGGAAAATCGTTTAAAGGTCGAGTATTGCGTTTAAACAGCAAACAGGAGGATTTGTTGGAGCTGGGCACTCCTTGCGCACCGTAAGGATTGTGCTTGCGGTGCGCAAGCCTGTGATCAGAAGCCAAAAGTTGTTGCATATTGTCCCTTGGCCTTTCGAAAGGTCAACTAAGCTTATTTCTTGCATTTTGACCCCTTCACCTTTACCTACAAGGGCTTCAAGACTTATACCTTCTTTGTTAAGTCCTTGGCCACTTTGTTATTACCCGAAAAGTCATAATTTTCAACATTGACGCTTTAACCCCTCGTATACGAATTTGATCATAACTTTCTCATACGATAACGAAACTTTATGAAATTTATATCGTGCATTCTAGTGAGCATAATTAACTGTTACAAAGCTTCGGGTTTGCTAAAAGGTCACTCAGAGGTATACTTTTAAACATGTTGATATATTTAACCCCTGTAGTTTGTAATCTCTCACTTTCTTTCATATTTAGCTTCGTATGATCCATGATTTACTCGTTTGAATGTATAAACATTATGTAGGGTTATCTTAAAAGATATTTATCCATTGTTGACATTTTGAACCCTTATATTCACATACTTTCCATGTTTGTCAACTTTAGTCCCTCTAGAGTATACTTTCACACGTTCAAGCTTATGACACGTGTCAATACATTATAGGACGTGAATTTTCGAGGTGTTACACTTGTGATCCCCATGCTTGGGTGATCATGAATTCGTGTTCATGCATCGATTTGGGGCTAATTTGACCTCTCAATTTCTTGGATTTAGACAAGTTAGGGTTGAACAAAGGAGCTCCTTTGCTCCTGTGGAATATGTCGACCAGAACACACACTTTAAGTGTGTGTTTTGGTGTTTAACTTTTGTTTTTAATAAAACAAGTTTCCCACTTGGCAATATTAGTCCCTCATGTTTTATTTTGATCAAATGAAGCTATAACTCACCGTTAGTCACTTAATTACATGCTACTAACTAGGTTAATTATTCCTAGTTACTTTAACGGGTTCGGGAAGTTATAACCCGTTATGTTTTATGTCCCGTTAATTTGGGCTTTTTATATACTTTGTTTTCTCAAAGTATTTATTTTCCTTTTTAATTAATATTAGGTTTATTTATTTAAATCCTAATATTTACCGGGTTAAATTTTACCACTAACGGTATTTTACCCGTTCATCACTATTAACGAGGTTTGATTACTAAACCCGTTTTCGGGGTGTTACAAGTCTACCCCCCTTAAAGAGGTTTCGTCCCCGAAACCTTATTTATGTTGTTTATTAATTTAAATGAATTTTAGTTTCGTTTTCAAGGCATTCATTCATTCCTTTCGATTAAACATTTTCCTTTAAATTGATGCGTACGTCTTTCACGTGTAAGGCCTCGCGGGTCGTTGCTTTCAGCTTATAACCCCTTTATCTTTATTGACTGTGTTGTCACTCGACCACTTAGTCTCGCTGGTCTTTTAACAGGTTTATCCCGCGCTTGTGTTATATTAACAAGCGCTTGTATTTGTCATGACGCTTTCTTAACTTTGAATAGTTTTACCGGCTAGACTAATTAGTCGCCATCACCTCATACCCCGTAACCCACGTTACAACATTGGTTGTATGGGCAACCAATGTGGGGTTTATATATCAAATGAGCTCTCTAACCTATTAGACTAAAGGGAGTGGGGCGTTCTCCCCCTCCAAGACGCCTAAGGCCGCCCCGCACACCACCCCCATTAGGCGTTCCATGGGGCGTCCCCCCTTTGGGCGTCCTCTTCTCGTCGCCAAGCTCCTCACACAAATCAAGAATTCCCCCCTCCAACGGCTACTTTGACCAATTATTGTTTTTTTTTTATCTTTTTTAACCAAATCACCTATATATATAACACTTTATATTTTTAACATAAAAAAAAATCAAAATTAAATGGGTGTCACGTGTCGCAAGACGCCCTACCCAGCAAAGTTGCCCCACTCCCCCTTTTTTGCTCAAAATCCTCTAATCTGACGTGGCGCCACGTGTCGCAAGACGCCCTCTCAAAAGGATGCCCCACTCCCTTTAGTCTTAGACTAGTCTTTTGGGTTGAGTTCTCTTGTCTGGTATGTAACATTGGTATCAGAGCCAGAACTCGTAGTGGTGGCCCACAGAGTGGTAGCCTAGAAAGAGCTAGTCATGATCAACGAGGCTTAGGCTGGTGGCCTGGAAAGAGCCAGTCGTGACCAACGAGGACGTTGGCTCTTAAGGGGGGTTTATTGTTATGGACTAATATCATTGCAAGGTATAGGACTTGTCCCACATTGGTTGTATGGGCAACCAATGTGGGGTTTATATCCCAAAATGGGCTCTCTCACCAATTATACTAGTCTTTTGGGTTAAATTATCTTGTTTGGTATCTAACATTGTACATGAGTTGAAGAATTTCCGAAGGTTGCAGATTTAATCCTTGATTGAATAAGCTAAGAGTTTTGCTTGATCAATGTTAGTACACTAACTTTTTAAAAGAGGATCACACATTAAAATGTATTTTTGATAGAGGTTTTACACAATAAGTTGAAATATTACATGTAATAAATTAGTTGCAATACATATTTGATGAATATAACATAACTGAGCATTGGTATATAGAATTTATAAGTAATCATAAATTTAGTTGGTGAAGTTATAAGATTTGATTAGTTATATTTAACTACAAAGCTAGAAAAACTTAGTTCGTGAAAACTAATGACTTGTTTAATAATAAGCAACCATTAAAGTAGAAGAAGTTCATTGATCATCTTGTTATTTGTATCCGTCGCTTCTTCCTCTTTATCTGATTCTTTCTTGATGTTTCGCATTTCATGTATCCTTTTAGCATCTACAGATAAACCAAATTGCTTGTTGATGTCTTAAGTCAGGTTATGAATTTCACCGATCTTACGATCTAACAATAGATCGATTGCAACCAAAAGAATGTAATTGGTTTCTTCGAGTTGTCATCTCCAACCATAATAACACTAATAGAACATCCCTAAGAGCAAAAGATGAATTTCGAACAGGATGAAAAGAAAACTTGTGGATCATTAAGGGTTCTAGACAGCGTCGTAAAAAAGTCACTGTACCCTTTTAATTATGTATCACGTATAATAATAATATAGGTCTGTGCGGTTAGGTTTCGTCGATTCGAGACTAAATCCTTATAAAAATTCTAACAAACCTTTATAAAATGAAGTTTTTAGTTAGGCCTTTAAATTAAGTTGTACACTTATAATGTGTGATGTTTTTAACTTATTATATATGCCACATCAGTTAATGCAGCCCACCTGTAACCACGTGTCACGTGGGTCCCACCATCTCAAATTGCCCATGTCGATACAAATGAGGAATTTGCGGCAATTACTTTTGCATAAATCAGTATCACAAAACAAATAGGGACTTAAAGTCCACACACATTAATTCCCAGCTTTGTTTCATGGCTGGTAGCTACCTAGGTGGTACAACCACACACTGCACAACGTACAACATAAATATATATAATATTATTATGATTCATGCAGCTGGTATGATTAACAATGAATCAACCAACCATGTCAGCTTCAAATTTAATTCCAAAAAGAAAAAGAAAAAAAAAACAACTAAAACTGTTCACTCAACACCATAAGTATATGCACATACACATAGTGAGACACATAGTTGCATGTATTTATTTTTAAGATTTTTAAATACCTACACTCGTATATAAGTTCCTACTCTAAGTTTTCCTACTATAACCCGTATAGATATATATATTTTTTACACAAGTAAGGGTGAAGGGAGTGGTTAGACACTTGAAATAGGTAAACTCTCAAATCACCCGATCAAACAGTGTCACGTCATTTTACCTATTTTGTTTACCTATTGCTAAAAAAACGTTGACGGTGGTTAGATATTTGGAATAGGTAAACTATTTTTTTTATTTTTTATTATTTTTTTAATGTAAACGGCTATATAGCCGTTGGATTGCACAACGGTCGAAAAAAACCACCTCTTCCCGCTCGGTAAACGTTCACCGATGCAACCCCTTCCCCGAGCGGTAAACACCTTAGGCGGAGGTGTTACCCGACTGAGATTGCCGACCACTCCGTTCACCCTAATTTGGTAATCACGTTGTTGTTTCTTTGAAATTACATGGGTTCGAATTACATACGCCTTATTTTTTTTCTTTTACTGTCGACATTGATAACAATAAAAAATAACATGTTATCTGTTGGGGGCAAAATTCGAGTATAAAGGCGTTTGATACATTGTGCTAACCTAGCATCAAATAGTAATTAGTTAAACGTGTATGTTCAATACTTTCTTTCCAAGCAAAGATTTGCAGTCTCCAAAAACAACACCACATAGGGAAAAAAAATACCTGGATGGATCTGTCACTACACACTCTGATAAACAATAATGCATTACATGTTATCCGGGTTCTACAGATCAGTGGCGGATTTAGAAAATCCTTATAGGGGCAACGTTTCAAAAAAAAAAGGGGTAACGCACTACTAGAAAAGTGCATGATTTCCTACAGAAATTTCCTACACAATTACTTTTGTCACAGATTCAAACGCATTTGTGACAAATTTCCTACAATTTTTTTCCCAAAATTTTGTGTCAAATTTTTGACGCAACAATAACAGAAAATAAAAAAACCCTAATTAATTGACAATTGCGTCACAGATCTGTCAGAAATAATCTACAAAAGTTTAATTGTTAAATATTTCCTACAAATTTGTGACAAAATATTAATTCTTTAGTTTAATTAAACATTCCGTCGGAAATGCGTCACAAGTTGCGACACATTTCCGACAACTAAGGCATATTACTTAATTTTATTAAAAATAAATACATAGATATACACTTTTATATTTATATATAATAGTAGAGTTAGTATAATAATAAAAAAAATAATTATATTTCCTACACATTTGTGACAAAATATTTATTTTTAGTTGATTTAAACATTCTGTTAGAATTGTGTCACAACTTGTGACACATTTCTGACAAAAAGTTATTTTTACATTATTTAATCAAAAGTAATAACAAGGATATACATAATTATATTTATAAATAATACTAAATTTAGTTTATTTATAAAAAAAAATTATATTTCCTACACATTTGTGACAAAAAGTTTATTTTTCATTAGATTCGTCACAAAGGCGTAGGAAACAATCATGTGGTTTCCTACGCATTAATGACAAAATGCTTATTTATTAAATTTAAACATTCTGTTAGAATTGTGTCACAACTTGTGACACATTTCTGACAAAAAGTTATTTTTACATTATTTAATCAAAAGTAATAACAAGGATATACATAATTATATTTATAAATAATACTAAATTTAGTTTATTAATAAAAAAATTATATTTCCTACACATTTGTGACAAAAAGTTTATTTTTCATTAGATTCGTCACAAAGGCGTAGGAAACAATCATGTGGTTTCCTACGCATTAATGACAAAATGCTTATTTATTAAATTTAAACATTCTGTTAGAATTGTGTCACAACTTGTGACACATTTATGACAAAAAGTTATTTTTACATTATTTAATCAAAAGTAATAACAAGGATATACATAATTATATTTATAAATAATACTAAATTTAGTTTATTAATAAAAAAATATATTTCCTACACATTTGTGACAAAAAGTTTATTTTTCATTAGATTCGTCACAAAGGCGTAGGAAACAACCATGTGGTTTCCTACGCATTAATGACAAAATGCTTATTTTTTAATAAATTTAATAATTCCGTCACAAATCTGTCATAAGTTGTGACATATTTCCGACGAAAAGGTAGTATTTGTCACCAATGTGTAGGAAACAACATATTTGTGTATGTGGGTATGTATCATGTACGTAGGTGTGTATGTATGTTTATGTGTATATATATATGGATGTATGTGTATGTCATGTATATGCACGTGTGTGCGTTATATTTGTATGTGTGTGTATATATATGAATATGAATGTGTGTATATTTGTTTTGTGTATGTATATATATATATATGTATTGGTGTGTGTGTGTGTTTATATTCACACCCCGCCGAATTGGGCCTAAATAGATTACAATGGCCAATACTAGATCATACATATCTTAGTGTACCATATTAAGCCTTAATGGACTACAATGGTCAATAGTAGATCATTGATGTCTTAATCAACAATATTGGGCCTAAATGGATCACAACAAACAATATTAGATCATAGATGTCTTAATGGACAATATTGGGCTTTGGGGTAACATAGTGAAAGTTGTGGACAGGCCGATCGTGGGACCGGATCGTTTCAGGCATTTTCACTGCTTGTGGTTTTGCTACGGTTATTTAGGCCAAGATCAGTTTGTGGTGCAAGGTTCCTCATCTCGTGGCGTTTTCACTTAAAGACGTTTTAAATGCTCATCGTTTTTGTGGGTTGGTAGGTAAGAAAAAGTTGGCGTATCAGGGCATTGTGTTGATTGCGTGTTGGTTGATATGGAAAGCCAGGAACGATTTGGTGTTTGGTGATAAAAGTCCTAATCCGGAAGAGGTTTTTTGTTCGATTAAATCGTTAGGGTTCCTATGGTTCAAGAATAGATCCAAATGTATAGATTTTTCATGGGCGGATTGGTGTAAATTTGTATAGTGGTGTTGTGTTGGCCTCCCGGTTTTCTCGGGTTGATCGTGTTTTAATGAAGTTTTCCTTTCAAAAAAAAAAAAAAAAGACGACTATAATGCCATGGGCTATCTCCCCCTCATTTACTCCCAAAATTTTAGATCTCCCCCCTCTTCTACTTTCCCCAAAATTTTAGATCTCCCTCTCTTTTTTTCTCTTCTATTTGCCTCCTAATTTGATTCCTCTCCAAGAATCCATCTACTGCCTCTACCTGTCCCTCCCCGATTGATTATCTTTTTCCCTCTTATTTCACACTTTACTTAATCAGATGTGTGATCATTTAGGGTTTTCGAGTTTCTTAAGCATCGAACCACGGGTTTGCCGGATACGGGGATTGAAGTAGATCTGGTGGCGCACATCATTTTGTATATTATCAACACCGAAAGGTTTGGTTATCAATTTTACGTATCTATTTGTGTATGTTCGCTGATATGTTAGGGTTTCGATTTCAAATTATATGAAATACGTGTTGATGTTTTTGTGTTTTCGATCCAAATTTGTAGTATTAAAAGTTGTATGTGGGTATGTGGATGAGGTAAAGGATTATGTAGATGATTGTGTTGATGCTTAATATTATTCTGTCTCTTGAAGAGTTGTTTGTCGTTTCGATTAGCAAGTTTTTGATTTCCATTTGCTAGGGTTCATACCGCTATGTTCAACGATTTAACGGGTGTTTGATAGATCAATTAAACTATGTTTTAAGAGCTTGGGCAAAGGGGTTATGGTTCTATTTTCTTTATTATGTAAGGCTATATTGATACGATAGAGAGTTACTGAGTTCATCGGAAAATGGGGTAAAAATTCACAACCAGAAGAAAATGCCTATTAAATAAGTTGATTATCTTTCTGTTAATGAAAACTTGTTTTTTTTTCTGTCATTGTATCAGCTATATTATGTTTGTTTAGGCTGAATTATGTGAGTGGTTCTTCAAATTTGTTCGATTAGTATTTCCATATTATCAGTTGTAGAAGAACTTTAGTTTGATTTGGTTACTAACTCAATTGGAAGATTATAAATGCTATTTGTTTGATTTGAGGCCTCTTAAATCCATCTGGATGCTTTTCATTTTGGGGATTCATGCGAGGGTTTAGGGTATTACTTCATTGAGTTACTGATGATGATAATGATTGAGATATGCTTCTTTATAGTTTTAATTTTATCTTTTATCCAGAGATGAGGTAGAGATATGTATAAAATGTGAAGAAAATTAAAAAGGTTTTATGCAGGTTTCAGATGTTGACATTCATCCTCTCTTGAGACGTGTTTTCTATCTTTATACCTTAGCCCTCCTAAAGAAGAGGTCGGGGCGGTGACCGGAGGGTCACCACCGGTGGATTCAGACCGTCTTGGCGGCGGCGATTTTTAAACCCTGCGATGATGTTGGCTTGCTACCCGGTATGGCAACTTCGGTTGCAACCGTCACGCCACTGAGTGGGTTCAACGACGATGATGATCTTTTCAGATCTGAGTCGATTTGTATTGGTATTTTCGTTTTGCTTTCTGAGATTGATTAGATAATTGTGTTAGTAGTGGTGGTCATGTTGTTGTTGGTCGTGATATTGGTGGTGGTTGTGTTAACAGTAGCTGTGAAAAGGCAGGCATGCTTTTTTTTAATGTTTGTGTTGAATAGTACAGGCTTGCTACTTGGCGTGGCAACTTCGTTTGCAGCCGTACCAGCGCTGAGTCGTATTTGGCGATGATGAAGTGCCATTCTGAGCCTTTTCGCTTTGTCACGAGTCGAATGGTTTTGTAGTTTCCGTTTTATATAGGCCTTTTCGCTTTTTTTTACCCATCAATAAGTTATTTATTTAGAATGTTGAAATACATATGTACAGGTTATATGTTCTGTGTTATTCACCTCAATCGCAGGTACGCTTGATGGCGGTTATGGAAGCAGTGGTGGCGGAGGCGGATCTTACGGCGGAAACTATGGCGGAGGTGGAGGTTATGGTGGAGGTGGCGGCGGCGGTGGTGGAATATGGTGGTGGATACGGATGAAGTGGTGGCGGTTACTGAAGTAGTGGTGGCGGAGGCGGATCTTACGGCGGAAACTATGGCGTTGTGTAAGAACTGTAAGCATTTGAAGAGTGTTGATTTGCTTTACTGCAATGGAATTTGGGTGGAAGGCGTTGAGTTTGTAATTCTGAATTCTCCAGAGTTGAGAAATGTACAGGTTGAAGATCGTAAGTTATCGGAAGCTGCAAGAAGATGGATGGCGAGTAAGTTTATTAAGGTTCAATCCTGAATCCTGATTAAGAACAGGTACTCTTTACAGATTGGATGAAATTGTATATGGTTTGTTTCATTGTGTGTTTGTTGTATTTATATATTCATGATGAAAATAAGAATGCATATTTGTGTTATGTTATTCATATGGAATATTCTTGATCATTAGTTTCATTTGTATACTGTTAGGCAAAGATAGTAATCCCTGCATCTGTTGCATTTATAAAATATTATAATCATAATGAGTTTCAATTGTGACCAATCATTTATAAAATATTATAATCATAATGAAAATAATGAGTTTCTAAGTTATTATAGATTTTTTTATGTAATTTTAGCAGGAAAATTTGGATTTTAATTTTGTTTTATTATTTTTTTTGTTTAAAAAGATTAGTTGGTCAGAAATGTGTCACAAAAATAACAGAGTTTATTTCTATTTTTTTTGTCGGAAATGTGTCTAAAAATTAAAGATTTTTTTTTGTTTGTCGGAAATGCGTCACATACAAATACATGATTTTTATTTTTTTTCGTAGGAAATTTGTCACACAAAAAAATAGATTTTTATATTTTATTTTTTTATTTGTCGGAAATGTGTCACTAATAAAAAATTTTCAAAAATATTTATTATTGTATTATCATTATAAAGAATATAAATATAAATGATAATTAAGAAAAGTGGTAGAAAATGCGTAGCAATTTCCGACGCACATTTTCTGTCAGAAATGGGTAGAAAAATGCGTAGGAAATGCGTTAGAAACGAGTTTCCTACGAGGGGTTTTCCTACATCATGTATTTGTCACAAATGCGTGAGAAAGCCTGTTTTGTGACGCATTTCCTACGAAAACTGGTGTAAGAAGTTTCAGTTTTTCTAGTAGTGACGAAATCGTCAGAGTGTAAAGCGACAACGAGGTTACCACTTGTTAGAAGGTAGGTCCGCCCCTGCTTCGGATTCAATTACTATACTTAAATAGTGAAATATGAGTATGGTATCAATTAACAAAAGTTTTTGCATTTGGGGTAAAGATGGTTTAATGGTGGAATATAATAATAATATTATTGAGGTATGTATGTATAGTTTAGTGGTTGAGTAGGGTGTGTGACCATATTGAAGTAGGTTAGGGACCATTGGGTGTTATGGTCCCGGGTAATTGAGACCATGGAGGTATAAAAGCCAATTAGGTGTCGTGTCATCTGGAATGACAACTAAGCATCCAGGATGGATGTACATTAATGTCGTGGCATTCCAACGTACAACTACCTAAAGCTGTTATTTTTTTATGAAAAGTTTAAAACTGCATTTTTTCAGGAATTGTCTCTACCATTTGTAGGACACACCAACCTCTATTATTTAGGCCACATGCTTCCCTGCCCCATTTGTGATAAAGTAAATGTTAATCCATTAATTACTTTCACAAGTTTAAGCTACAAAAAGATCTTATTGGTGGCCTTCTTTCATGCTTTAAAGACTTGTACCTTGAGCGCGGGCTATGATCCGGGTTATAAGAATGTTGAGTCGAGCTCAGGCCAAGCTTTTTTAGGGTTAAAGCTTGGTTCAGAAATCTTATGACGAAGAAGCATAACCAAGTTTGGCTCAAGAATGATTAAAATTTCCTTAAGTTTGGCTTAAATAACTTGAAAATATATATATAAATCATATCCGCTAGTCAAGCTAGTAGACTCGAGGATGGCTTGAAAAAAACATACATATTTATATGTGTATACCAAATACGTCTACAAAATGTTAAATAAGAAGTCAAACCGAGTCTTTATAAGATAGAATTTGACCTGTCAAGTATTTGTGGCCAAGCCTCATATTAGCTTAACTTGAACGGGTTAAGTTTAATCTTAAACTCAATAATTCGATAAAGGAATGACTCATTGTAAACTCCATCTATGATACAACCAGAAAAAAACTCTTACAACATATTCATAACTAAAATCATTTGGAAATAAAATTACCGGAATTTATTTAGAACTTTAGAACTAAAATAATAAACATAATTGATAAAAAAAGGAATATTGGATTTAATAATCCCAACTATTTGTCATTGGCCACAAACAGTCTCAACTTTAAAAATAACCACTGACAGTCCCAACTATTAACATATTTGTCTCTAATGGACCTTGACTAACAGAACCCTAACGCCGTTAGTCTCCGGTTGCCGAAAAAACGTTTTTGGACGGAAAACTCTTTTTTGGCCGGAAAACTCAACGTTTTCCTACCAAACCTCTTTGTTACCTTTTTACGGACCTTTAGAAACTTTTTTCTAGTAAAAGCCCCAATTATTAAAGTCGCATGAAAACTCTTTTTTTGCCGGAAAACTTCTTTTTGGTCGGAAAACTCAACTTTTTGGCTGGAAAACTTAACATTTTCATCTCAAACCACTTTGTAACCTTAAATCAGACCATTAGAAACTTTTTTCTGGGCAAAAATAGTTTTCCGGCGACCGAAGACCAAAGGGTTCTGTCACTCAGGATCCATTGGTGGCCAATATGTCAATAGTTGGGACTACTTGTGATTATTTTTAAAGTTGTGACTATTGACGACCAACGATGAATAGGTAGGATTATTAAAATCCAATATTCCTAAAAAATTGATTCGACTAATTAAAATCATCTCACATGTATTGGTAGCTCCGCCCTTTGTTGGTCTGCCTCTTTCGCAATAGTTTGTTGGCCTTGCATTGACATATATAAAACCAAAATTGGCACATGCATATTAATGTTTGAGGGTTTCAATTAATTGTTATGGATGTAGATACACTTTCACATTATTAGGTTCTGATCAATCAACTTTCCTTGGTGATAACGAGATAAAGTGTTTTCAAAAAATTAATGAAACATTATGATTGGGGGTTGCACGAAGCTCAACATCACCACACCCCTTTAACGTTCGTGAACCATCTAACGAACCAACCCCAACGCCCCTAGGGCTGTGTTTGGGGGCTAGCGTCGGGCTAACAATCACGTCACATGGGTGTTAGCCCATTACAGCTTGTCTAATCAATATATGAAATAAATCTTCTAAATTCAGAAAGAGTACTATGTCAAATGTAATATATAGACATAGAATAGCTAAAATATATCTAGTCATCATTACATTACGTTAATTATAAGTGTCAATAAAATGAATTTAATAAAAAAACTTTGTTAGGTTAATAATGAAATGAATTGAATCCCTACGCTTTTTTAAAGGATATAGACTCTTCACATACAAGAAATTCAAGATTCCCAACGGAAGTCAAGTCGACTGCCTAGGTTTTTCATTTTTGTTTTCTTAAGGTTCACGTCATAGTTTTCAAAGACGCAAGATGCACTCAAGGTGTAAAGGGTGAGTATGAAGCCTAAGTGCAAGGTGTTTAAAAGCTAGGATACATACCGTTTTGGGGGGCTTTAGACATGTTATATACTCGGTTAAGGCTAGTTTAAGTTGCTTCCTGGCCATTTTTGGATGTCTGATTGGTATCTGGCAAGAATATCACCCAAAGTTCACCCGAACGCCTGGATGGCAACCAGATGTTTTCCCTATGCCTCGTCTCAACTAAGGGAATAGGTGCGGGCCCGAAGGGATTTTGACAAAATACGCTCACATAGATTAACCAAATTGACCAAATTACGTATGGACTATGTTCCATATAAATTGAGAAGAAGACATCCTAATCCAACTCCGTGTCCATGTCTTCTGATGACCACTATTCCTTTTGATTTTCATTTCCATCAACCCCAATCGAGTGATAGACCTCAAGCATATGTCTCCATTGATTATCACTCAAACATAAACCTAAAGCTCGTTTGATTTCACTGCCCTTAAACCGTCGAGCAACACTTGTTATCCCGAGACCAGTGGTCCCTTATTGTGCTTAATCGCAAATCGCTACTAGACAACCTCGATTGAAGGACCCTAACGTAGATTTACCCATCAAACACCATCTAGTTTTTCAATAGAATTTATTCTAGGTTTTTATACAATTCCGATAACTTTAAAAATATGTTGTGAAATCATTGCTTCCTACGACGTCTCCATGATAAGATGAAAGATAGAGAAATAAATAAAAAAACTCTTCATTGAAATTAACATAGATCAAATATCTTTCTGATGAAAAAAGATTTCATAATACACGAGGTGTTTCATGTATGAAGTTTAAATAACCGTAGGTGCATTATTTTGCATTGTTTGTTGGATAATCTATTGAGTTTGGTTGCAATTCGATCTACAAACGATTCACACATTAAACTATTATATTATTTAGTACATATATTATAAATCTGTCTCAATAATTCATGCTAAATTATTTTAAATGGAATATTTGAAATACTTACATCACACCTTTATTGACGACATGACGTATAATTGATATTGTGCTAGAGGCATGCCAAAACAAAAGGACAGCCTCCTATCTATATTATTATGTACATAATATACATATATTAAAGTTTTTTTTAATGAAAAAGATTACGTTAATTTCACTTTTAAGCTACACTAATAAATATTAATTACACTCTATGTCATGACTTGAACACTAGTATTACATTCTACAAGAGGCAAGAGTCTCTACCACTCAACTATAGCTGGATTACGTCACAATTTGTCCGGGTTAATACTCTCATAGCCAAAAATGTCATAAAAATCCCTCTTTCCCCTCTCACATAATTCATCAGACCACATCTTTATACAAGGATGGACACCAAAATTTCCCCAATAAAGCCCCGAGACGCATATAAGACCACATCTTTTTACAAGGATGGACACCAAAAACTCACCATAAAAGCTCCGAGACGCATATAAGGTTAAAAATGCTATAACAATAAGCAATGCATATTGATATATTTTTAGGGGGTGCTAGACAGGTAGTGTTTGCGAGTTGACAGATTCAACCTGATCCGGACCCGAAAATTATACACGAACATGAACACGGCCCGAACCTGAAAATCATGTAAGACACATGAACCCGAACACGACACAAATATTCGCGGGTGATTTTTTTTCACATATTATTATTTTCAAAGAAAAGTTTTATAACAAAAAATACAAATGTATATAATACAAGTACATTTTATTACAAAATCGTATGGTAATTTCTCTTTTAGTATAATCATTGCATAAAATATTCAACCAATTTAATTTATGATATAGAAACACATTTAGAAAAAAATAAAATATAGTATAAATGGGTTTAAAGGGTTAACTCGCCAACCTGTCAGATTTTACTGGAACCCAACCCGTTTAGCTATACGGGTTCACGAGTTCAACCTGAAATTGACTCGAATCTGTTTAGACTAAACCAAAACGGCTAAACCCACAAATTTTATATTAGGTTCGTGTCGTGTTAGAAATTCACACCTTATATACTTTTATTGAACATTGTTAATGTTGTAATTTATAACATAGTATTAACATGGACGTGAAATATTGTGAAATTTGAAAATGGAGGGAAAATGTGTATGTGGGGTGGAGGTAGGGGATGGGGGCATGTGAGGGTAGGCATATTTGGAAGGCTTTTACAACTAGATCTATGGTTTAAAGGAATCAACAACATGGGGAGCTCTATTCAAGTAATAATGATAAATATTCAATATCTTATTTCAATAATAAATTATATTAAACCAAGTTGCGTAAAGTGTTGGTATCCAAGGGAGCACTCGGATATATTATTCTACGACTAATTTTATAATACCGTATCTTTTAATTCTTTACTGACGGAAACAACAGTTCATTTAAGGAATTTTAATAGTTATAAAAACTGTTTTAAATCATATATTAAACGACACTTCATTTATTTAAACAACGGTTCATTTAAAGACTTTTATGTTGCTTTACCAGCCTTTTGTTTTATCATAAATTTCTTTATTGTGTTGCATAAACTTTAAAATTCACTTAAATATGCATACTGGCTGTTATAATGGTAATGCATGAAAAATGTTATAAATAAACAAATAAATAAATTGGGTGTTTATGCATCATGATGTACCTCGGTGTCAAGCTAACAATTTGGCACGATCCTATAACATGGTATGATTAGACACGAAATTTAAATTAGTCAGTTTGTGATGTAGACAAGTTCAGGTTGATAAGTTAATACCCTATTAAAAACGTGTCTAAACTGGTTAAATATACTTAACTCATTTATGCGTTGTACACCACATTTAACTAAACGTGTTAAATGGCCAGTAGTTAGACAATGCACCATGACTTGTTAAACAACACGATGAAATTTGGATCCCTTTATACTACGTTGACACGACTCATTTGACACATAAAAAAATACGTTTTGACGGCTCTAGCTTAGCGACTATAACATTTTATTCAAGTTCACACCATTGTCCCCTTATTTTTATATATCTCATACAAATAAATTGATTAACTAGAAGTTTTAAATATTTCAGACATTTAAATTCATGTGTAGGGTTCGACTACAAAGTCTAAAAAATTTTAAAAGTGTATAAAATCCTAAAACACCATAATTTCAGCCATAAAATATACCGAAACACCACAAAAAGCAGAGTGAATGCTACTAAAACACCATATTCAAAACCCTAACAATCCAAAAAAAAAACATCAACACACAATTGTATAACTATGAATATAAAACACAACATGGTAATCATCATAAAACATAATAATGCTAGTCATTCGGTAATAAGAGCTTTATCATCCAAAGCACAAACCCAAACAGATATGGTGTTTTACTAATTTTCATTATGTTATTTGTGGGTTTTGGTTGTGTTTTATAACTATTTAAACTTTTTAAGAAATTTAAACTTCATACCTAACTCCTTATTATAATTATTTAAACTTTTTAAGAAATTTAAACTTTATACCCAACTCCTTATCATACTGTCATAAAACCTTATGAGTAACTCTACTATGAGTTGATTCTATCGGATAGTAAATTCACATTGAAATATAACATATGATCACAAAATAAATAAATATATGCAAATAAATTTATCTGAAATAAAAAGCATAATATTTTAGTGGTTAACACCTATAAATAATTTAAAAAATTTAAACTTTGTAGCTAACTTCGTCATAAAACCTTATGAGTAACTCTACTATGAGTTAATTCTACCGGATAGTAAATTCACATTGAAATATAACAGATGATCACAAAATAAATAAATATTTATATGTAAATAAATTTATTTGAAATAGAAACATAATATTTTGGTGGTTAACATGTGTAAATAATTAAACTACAACTCTACAAGTACAAAAATGGATCTAAAAACAATAGTAAGAGCCAATGATCCTTTGGTGGAAAGGATTTGGGCCATGTGAGTGGTCTCAGGTTCGATCCCCACCTCCATCAAAAGGTGAGACATTAGGGTTATTCCCAACCTAAGGATGGCAAGGACTCCGGTTCAAGCCTAAGGGAACCCGAGTTTTCTATTACGGAGCATTTACTCCAGCGGGTCGCTCTGTCACAACAGGCGGTCGATTCGTGTGGAGGGTGCAACTCCTGTCAAGTGGCAGGGGATCGGAAATTTTCTCGGGGAAAGTTATGTCCCATTTCTACCGAGGCGTGGGCCCCGTTAAAACAACATAGTCCTTGTGTATTAACCGTGTGTTGTGAATTACACCTTTAAAAAAAACAATAGTAAGATAAGGGTTTGGTTGGGCCAATGGCAAAGCAGGAAAGTTGTGGATAAGTCTTCACGTGGTGTGCATGTGCTGTCTTCTTTTAGAAAGTGACATCATATGATTCTTCATGACAATTACCTTGCTCATCGTTTTATCACTTTATATTTTGTACACTCTTAGACAATGTGTAGTGGTAGTGGTTTATAATGCCCCCATCATGGGGCATTATCCGACACGTGGCGTCCTAGTCAGCGATGGGGCATTATAGCAAAAGTGGCGTAGTGGGGCATTATGCCAATAACCCCCATTCAATCATTTCACAATTATTTTTTTTTAATTTAAAACATAAAAAAGTTCATTAATTTAAAAAAAAAATTACACTACTTGAAATTAAAAAAACAGTAAAATAAAAAAACCGAAAATAAAAAAAAAACAGAAAAAAAAACCGAATATAAAAAAAACAGAAAAAAAAACCGAATATAAAAATATGATCTAGAGTCCATATTTTTCTCGAATTTTTTGTCGACGCATTTGCGCAAGGATCAACGCGTCGCCTTGGAGGTGGTCGATTGATTTGGACAAAAACTCAATGTCCTTTTCCATTTGCCTCGCCTCTTGCATCTCGTTAAACTTTTTGGTTTCGGCCACTCGTTCTTGCATAATCTCCCAACGTTTGTGGCCGAGGTCGCGAATGTCTTGGAGACGACGGTTCATCTCCTCGAAATCATTCTTTAACTCGAGATCGGAAGACGACTCGACCTTTTTTTCCCGGTTCGCCTATCCTTTCTTCTACCGGGTGGTCGGTTCAACTCTTCTTGAAGTTCCTCGTCAACGTCCACCACCTCATTTAAATCGACGTTGCGGGCATCCGATGTCGGAGTTGAAGGGTCAACGGAGGATGATGTTTTGGACCTTTTAGCTCGACGTCTACTACTAGACGTCATTGGATTAACTAGCGCCCACTTTGGACTTTTTCGTAGTAGTTCCCAACACTTATAGTACGTGAAAGGGCATTTCGTCCTATCGAACTCCTCCAAAGTCCTCGTTAAAACCCCGACGTCACTTTCACCGCTCGGGCGATTATCGTAGTTACGTAGGTAAACTTCTTGGAACGCGTGACACTTGTTGTTGATGTCAGTCCATTTGCTAGAAATGGAATCTTTGTCCCGATGTTCGCCTTCACCAAAGGTGCTAAAAAAGAGTGCACGAACCCTATCCCAAAAAACGGGACCTGTTTGAAAGTTTGTTACAAATTAAAAAAAAAAGTAAACAAATAAGTTGTATGTTAAAAAGATAAATAAAAAATAAGTAAAAAAAAAATAATAAAAGAGTTACCCGTTTCTTCGTCCTCCGAAACGTCGACCCACGCCCGAGTCAACGTGAATTCCTCTTCCTTCGTCCATTTAATGATATTTTTTGTACGCCGTGGTGCGTCTTTTTCCTTCTTCTTATGCGACCTTTTGCCGCGTTTCGATGTTTCTTGCACCGGTTCGGGTTGCGTCTCCGGCACGACTTCGACATCGGGTTCGGATTCGGGTTTAGACCCGCCGGCTTGACCATAGCCGAAAGTGGGAGGCACAAACGGAGGGGCGCCACTCAAATAAGCCGCATACGTTAAAAAGCTCGGGTCCATGTCTTGAAGGTTATACGGGTTTTGCGGTTGAGTTGTGTTCGGGTTCGTGGGTCTTGCGGGGACACCAAAAGGGGGTCGAAATGGATGCATAATTGTATAAAAATGTAGGAGAAAGTGGGTGTTTTTTTTATAAAAAATAGAAGAAAAGTGGGAGAGAGTAGGAGATAAAGTGGGTTTTTTTATAAATAATGGGTTGATATATATAGTGGGGTAATTTATTAAATTAAAAAAAAATAAAATAAAACAACTTTTGACCGTTTGCCAACGGTCCTTTTCCTCGATCCTCGCCAAATTTCAGCGTTATTTTTAAAACGCCAAACCGAATTTTTTTGAAAAATAACGCCCGATCACGCCCCCTGTAATGGTGACCGGGGCGTTATGCGGCGTTATTTTCGAAATTTTTTTAAAGAAAACGCCCCACTACGGGCGGTCTTACTATCATCTTAAACTATGGTTTGGCTTAATAAATTATTAGATTCATTAAAAATTTTAAATAGAGGTAGGAAGTTTTAAGAAAAAAAGATAGAAGGGTCGAATTCAATACATATAAGATTTTCATAAATTTCTAATAACGTTTACACTTAAAAGTGAAAAAACAAGTAACCTCAACTAAGATCCTCCTCTGATTATCTGCTTGAGATTTTGCTTAAATTTACAATTTTTTAAAGTATATTTAATATAATAATAAGGTTTCTATATTATTGTTGTTGTTGTTGTTAATAAGGTTTGCAATTTTACCCCCTGGGGTTTAGGGTGATTGGCACCCTTACCCCCTCTAACGAAATAATTGCAATTTTACCCCCCAAAGTTTGCTGTTATGTCGCAACCTTACCCCCCCCCCCCCCGGCTTCAAATTTGTTGACTGATATGTTGACTATAACTTGAAATGACTATAATGCCCTTTCATATTACCCCATGTGTTTTGTTCACTCTGTGATATTACCCCCTGCCACCACTGCCATCGTCATTCACCACCACAACCACCACTGCCACCTCCAGCCACCACCCTCAACCACCTCCAGCCACCCATAATTCGGTAGTTCAAATTCCACTGGGTATTCTTCTTTTCGATGTCACATTATTGTGATACCCAAATCTTGAATTCTTGAATCTTTTTTTCCATTTTCTCACACACCCAGTTCGTCCAACAACCCAGGTGAGTTTTGTTCACTCTGTGATATTACCCCCTGTAACAACCCGCACTTTTGTGCGTTGTTACTACTTGTTATACTCGTTACGCCTAGCACCAGAGATTCGGATCATAATGTAACTATATCGTATATATCGCTATTCGAAGGATAATCGCATATTTTCGAAATACAATATCACTATACTACACTATTATCACACTAACACTCATGGAGGCATTGAGTGAGGACCTATTCTACCCTCCTCAGTGGCCGTGATGTGTCGAACGTAAACAATTAACGCTAACAAGGACCCTCGGGTGAGTGCTGTAGCTCTAGTCGTCATGACGATGATGACAATACGAGTAAATGGTACCCCGTCGGTCTTTGTGGCACTACACGAAATAACGTTCGCGATAACATCAAGAAAGGACCTATACTACTCTCATTGATGGCCGTGAAACGTCGTTAACAATCGCATACTTGAATCAAGGAATCGATGGTTAATTATCGAAACTTTGGATTATGGATACGTAAATACGACCCCTAGTGATATATATATATAATAATAACAATATAATGATAATATAAATTAATTATGAAAAGTACGCGCTTCGAAAACTATCAAAACGATAAAAAACGGAGAAGTCCAACGCGTCAGGATGGCTATCCGGACGGATGGGCATGCGCACGGATGGCCATCCGCACGCATGGGCCATCCGCACGGATGGGCTATCCGGGCCAAAACCTTTTTCCTCTCCTCTGTTGCCTATAAATACCATGTCACATCACTTGAACAGTGATGTGACAGCTCCTATTCAACCAAACACGCTCCAAGACCCTTTTCTCTCGATTTCCTCGCGATTCCGGTAAGATTTCAACCTAAAACTTGTACTTCTACAATCTACACTCGATTCTACATCATTCTATCTTTCAAAACTCCAATTCTAACCGTGAAATCTGCGGATTTGAGGCGTTTTGAGGTGATGTCACCAAGAGTTCTTATGAACTTCAAGTTGGGGTCTCATTTCACTATAAACGACTCAGATCCGGGTGATTTCCACATATTTTAATGACAAATCTCACCTAAATCTGTGCGATTTCGAGTTAACCATGAAGAACCATCACGAACGGCCAGATCTGATGGAACGGGGTGATTCCCGGCTGTTAGAACGAGTCGGAACTGACGGAACTTCAAGTGTTAGTGCGAAATTACACTACCCTAGTAAGAACGAACGTATTCCTTCCGTTAAACACTCAGAAACAGTGTTCAGAGTGCGAAACAGACATGGCAATCCGCACGGATGACATGTCAGCCCGCACGGATGACATGTCAGCCCGCACGGATGGCACATGTCCGCACGGATGACTTGTCACCCGCACGCACCACTCATCCGCACGCACAAGCAAAGTCAGTCCGCACGGATGGCACATGTCCGCACGGATGACTTGTCACCCGCACGCACCACTCATCCGCGCGCACAAGCAAAGTCAGTCCGCACGTACCACCTTCATCCGCACGGATCATCTGTATCCGGACAGATGACATGCCATCCGGACGGATGACTTGTCATCCGGACGGATAACATGTCTAACCGCACGGATGAGGACCAATCAACCAAATGAGTAACTTTTCAAGGTAATCTCGCTTAACCGTATATCGTTTACCCTATTTCTTCAAGGATCATTACAGACATACTCGCAACCGACTCAATCAAGTTGTAATCCCGCTAAATACGCACTGTGAGTATACTTGACCCCTTTTTAATCGAATTTTGGGTGTAACATACGTTCTAACAAATCGAACTTATCAATCGAAATATTCAATCAATCGAATTATCACTTGCGAATAACTGTTATGCATAGATATACGTGATGCTAGTTACATATGTGCTAGGGCTTATACTCGCGACGTCCCACCACGACTAGTATAGTACTATTGCGCCCGACGGGGTCTAGTTATGCCATCGTACATTCGAGCATCGAGGACTTAGTTGGTAGTATCAGTTTTGTGAGTATATATGTCGTGTATTACGTTTATGCATGTGGAAATTCGCAGCACTTTTAATCTATTATGCTATACTTATCAAACCTGTATACTCGCCAATACTTTTGTATTGACAAATATTTTAACGTATGTTGCAGGTTAGATCGCAGACTATACCAAATCAAGCTAGGGAGTCTAGAAACTCAACTAAAATCTAGGTTGTCGAATTTGTATTGTTCGAGAGGACAAGAAATCTGTGATAACTTATGTGATTGTATTATTTGTTAGTATGGGATAACGAATGTATTAAATATTATCGCAATATAGTTGTTATGGATTCTCTTGAGCAATCTGATTCGCCTAGTGCCGCGCCCCGATGATTCCGCCATCGGTTGGGGTGTGACAGATTGGTATCAGAGCCATAACTATAGGGAATTAGGTCAGACTCGACCTAGTCCGGGTCGACGTCTTAGAAATTGACCTAGTCTATAGTCTAAGTACCAACAGGCCGACTCGTACGAACCCAGTGGGGTTTGTATTGGGCTTACTTGATACTCTCGATCGAAATTGCTAAAAGCTACAACTTTGTGTGAACACCGCATACTACAACTTCACACGAAGGAGCCTTTCCTAAGGCTGAAATACTACTTAGCCTTTCCTAAGGCCGACACAATACACGTGTTTTCAAAAATACTCGCAAAACAGAACCGAGCGATCTAGTCGAGACCAGGTGTGAAAACCAAGAACTCTCGATATGATTGCTCACTCAGCGCATTTTTCTAGCACGAGAACCTTTCATCGAGTTAGGAGTGACATCCACATCTCGACGAAAGCCTCCATTTCGAAATCTAGTGGAACTCACGAATTTATTCGAAGAGCATAACCACAACTAGGAACGGAACTGTTAAGACAGGGGTGAAACCCGTACCTTAATAAGTCGTTCCACTCTCTATAAACTGGTTTTCAAAAAGCTCTCACCAAGGACTCGACTATTGCAATAACTCGAGCCACGCGATGACTAGGAAGACGAATGCCATGAGCTGCATCCCAGTGGAAGCATGGAGTCTTCTAGGTCAACGCGCGCGCCCGAACTTGTTAAATATAGTTGGGTTACCTTGGGTAGTCGACGCCTAAACACCCAAGGCACTCTTATCATACGACCTGCCAATCTTACAACTGGTTGGAAACTTATTTACGTTTTGAAACTTTACGCCTTATCGATTTCTCGATGTAACGATTTTCACTCCCTACTTTATAAACGCACGATTCGCACAACCATCGCAATCTAAAACGAAATCCGAATGTTCGCAACAAAACTAATGCATAATCTATCGCATTCGCTCTCGTTCTCTCACTTCAACGCGGCCTCGCTTATTCTAAATCGACCTGTATGTGCATGATTACAAATTTCATCTATATAAATATGTATATATATATATATACGTATAAACAAACAAGTCATCGTGTGAGAACTTAGGGATTTCGTGTTTCCTATGTGGCTCCTAAGTGATTCATATTACTATACTATCGCACCAAGTTTTGAGCACGCTCAATCGCAACGCAAAACTCAAAAATCATTATGATCGAATCTCACTCCAAGTCTCTTCCTGTCTAGATGCCTTCCAACAAGTCTACCTCGAGACGAGTAGCTAAGAGGAAAGCCAAACGAAGCGCCGAGAAGAGGATTGCTTCACTTGTGATTAAGGAAGTGAGTAAGCTTAGTCCTCAAATTGCCGCTCAAGTGCACTCTCTCAGCCATTCTCGAGCCTCGGAAGACTCCAAGACGGAAGCGCCGCAATCTACTTTTCTCTACAAGCACTTCAAAGCCTGTGACCCGATGGAATTCACAGGTGAAGGTGGTGCGACTCAACTACTCCAGTGGTTCGATTCTATCGAAGTTACCCTTCGTCAAAGTGGGTGTCCCGATAGTCTCCGTACTACTTGCGCCACCGGAGTATTTCAATCGCGAGCACTCGACTGGTGGACCGCCGAACGTAACAAACGTGGGATCTCCGCAGCTTACGCTCTCTCTTGGAATGAGCTGAAAGAGCTCATGGAGAAAGAGTACTGTCCTCCTCACGAGATTCAGAAGCTGGAAAACGAATTTTGGGAAATCAAGCAAACCGAAGGTGACAATGCTGGCTACACCGCAAGGTTCAAACAGCTTAGCATAATCTGCCCAAGTCAAGTCA